>PISX010026043.1:0-25135 GCA_004024625.1 Mellivora capensis | reverse complement strand
GCATGGGGATCACAATGGTGTAGAACACAGAGAAGGTCTTGTTATAGGCTGAAGCACTTTCTGGGTTGGGTTGGACATATACAAAGAACACAGACCCATAGAAGAGGGAGAGGGCAGTAAGGTGGGAGGCACAAGTGGAGAAAGCTTTGCGCTGGGCTTCCAGGGACCTCATCCTACAGATTGTGACCAGGATGTAGGCATACGAGACCAAGATGGCGGACACTGTGGGGACAGTAACCAAGGCAGAAAAGAAGAGCAGGATGACGTTGGCTACTGTGGTGTCTGAGCAGGCCAGTTGGAGCACTGGGGGGATGTCACAGAAGAAGTGATCAATGATGTTGGGACCACAGTAGGGCAAGATGAAGACATTCCCTGTCTGCAGAGCTGAAATGAACACCCCCACAGCATAGGTGCCCACCACCAGCTGGGTGCACAAGCGCTTGGACATGATGGTGTGGTAGAGGAGAGGGTGGCAGATGGCCACAAATCGGTCATAGGCCATGATGGCTAAGAGAAGACACTCCCCTGTGCCATGGAGGATCATGAAGGCCATCTGGACCACACAGCCTGTGAGCGAGATGGACTGGTCCACAGTGAGGAAGCTGGTCAGCAGCCTGGGGGTGAACACGGAGGAATTGCAAATGTCCAGGAAGGAGAGCACGCTCAGGAGGAAGTACATGGGGGTGTGGAGGGCAGAGCTGGTACGGATCAGGTCTATCATGCCCAGGTTGCCCACCAGCGTCACAGCGTAGATCAGCAGGAAGACACCAAAGAGGAGGTGTTTTTGGTTGGCCTGGTCTGTGAGGCCCAGCAGGATGAATCTTGTCACCGTGGTGTGATTCTGCCCTGATGTCATTCCACTGGGGTGTTATACACAGGACAATGGCCAAGGGGCAGAGAAACAGGAATGTTAACATTCTCATCAAACAAGATAGGCTTTAACATCTCCTATCACCAAAGAGCCTGTGTATCTCCAAAGGGGAGACTGGTCCCCAAACCCACTTCAATCCCATCATGTCACACTCATGCTGAGGTTCTGAGGGTTCTCTGTTCCCCTTAGAACGACGTCTACATTCCTCAGCTTCCATACGTGTTACTCCATGCTATCCTGCTCTCAGTTTGCAATTCTGAATGATTTACTTCTACAAACACACTGCGTAATTGCAAATGTTTATGCCTTTTCAAAATCTAAATTTTCTTGTTGGAACATCCTTTGATCTCTCCAAACCCAGCTTAGAGGTCCATCCCCTCCCTCTCTCTCCCGAATTTCACAGGTACTCTTTCAGTTAAATTCATGGCACTATATTTTAACATTAAAAAAAATGCCCCTCCATCTTTCCTGTTGGAATTTCTTACTCCTGGTAGGAGGAGAGTTATTTCCTATCTCAGGAATTTGTGTGCTGGAATCTATCACAATGCCAGTGTCAATGAATAAATATAAATTCATGATCAATTAGATAAGAAAATCTTCTTCATTTGTGTCATGGCAACAGGATCCTTTCAGTTGTCTTGACCCAAACCTTTTAGTCATTTTTGGCCACTTTTTTTCTCACCCTTCAAGGAACCCCTCAACAAATCCTATTGGCTCTACCTTCAAGATGTGTACCAACTTCTCACCCTTTCTTTGCAAGACATCCTCATACCTTGCTTGATAAATTGCAATTGCTCTTACCTGGTGTCCTGCTTCCCTATTAGGAGGAGCAGCCAGGGGGAGCCTGTCCCAGCACAGACGAGAAAGGCAGGATGCTCACAGTGACTACGAGTTTGGCCACTGCCCCGTCACTTCTTTTCTCCTCTCTGTCCTCTTGTCTGCTCTTTTCCCTCTTGCTTATCCCTGCTCCAGCTACTCATGCCTTCCCCCCTGTCTTGGGACACCAGGAGTGATTCAGGACCTCTGCACTACTGTCCCCACCCCTCACCCCTCTTTCTCCAGGTAGCCACAGGGCTCCTTCCCTCATTTCCTTTAAGTTCAGGCTCCAATGTCACCTGTGTGTCATGCCTTCTCTAAACATCTTATTTACAATGAAACCCTGTCCTACCCCAGTGCTCACTATCCTTTTTCTCTGTTTCTTTTTGGGCCTCATAGGACTTTTTCCCCTTCTAATATGCAACATTCACATGACTTATTGCTTTTGCCTGCGAGCTCTGTCTTGATGATGTTAGGATGCTAGAATCGTGAAGCTGGGCATTTTTGTCAATTTTGTTCATTGCTGCACCTTCAGCGACTGGCACACAGAAGGCTCTCAGTAAACACTGTGGCATGGGGGAAGGGAAGCTGTAAAGAAGATACAGAGTCTCTTCGAGACAGATCAGGCTGCAAAGACGATCATTACTACCCAGATGGGTGGGTTCAGGATGTGCTTTGCCCAAGTCAGGGTAAAAATTGGAGAATGATTATGATAAGGTGTGGGTAAGAGTGGAATTGGAGGAGGATGCCCCATGAAACCCAGTGTCTCTGAAAGCTGGGGCCTGGGGGACCTGGTTGTCCAGTTGTACCCACACTCCACTCTTCCAGCCCCAGAGTTTTGGCCTAAATCCCTAAATTCAGAGTCCTCATCTTGAATCTCTGACAACCATACATTTTTAACTCCGGTTGCTGTGGAGGCTTTAAGGGGATTCTTTTCAGATGGGTGTATGCTTTCCCTCCTATATGGATAATTTTGGTAAGATCTCTTTATAAGATGATAACTTTTTGTAACAATTAAATTATTTAATATGAATTTGAATACATATTTGAATATATACATATTGGAGATACTATCTGAGGAGTTGAAACAGTTAGGAGTATCTGCTGAATTTGACTCAAAATAAGGAGGATGATTGGCTAAATTGGATTGGCTGAGTTTATTTTGGTTTGACTCTGCTGAAATGCAGAAGAATTTATATAGGTCTTTATTTAGTGATTTTCTGGAGTTGTTTAAATGCTCATTGGAAGGGCTTGGGAAATCAGGTACATTAAATCTGTGATTGTAGTTTAAAAGGTTGAAAAGCATTTAATTAATCGTGTTTATAAATGGTGTTGAAATGCTTACGAGAATTTGCTTCTATGGATTTTGTGTCTGCGTGACTTTGAATTGTTTAAGAGAATTTGACTGTAAACAGTGCTTAAATTATTTGGGGAAGTTTAATCTGTTAGATTTTGAGGCTAAGGGAATATTAAGATCAAGTGTGATTGTTTTAAATTCTAACAAACATTACTAGATCTAAAATTCAATTGATTAAATTTGAAAGTTGCATTTAATGGCCTGAAAAAAACTAAGTTCTGAATTTATAACTTTAAACATTAAGATTAATTGATGAATGGCTTTAGATAATCCTTTCCCTGCACAGATCTGGACATCCAAAAAAAGTCATTGGGGTAACACAACCTGTTGTGGGAGCTCAAACACTCGTGGATTTGAATGCATTGAGGTGAGAATCACAAAGGAGCCACAGGACTGGGCTCCTTTATTCTCGGAGGAGTCAGGTTGGGAGCACAGAGGAGTTGGGTTGGGAGCACCAGGGAACCCTCCCGGGAGATGTCTCCCAGATCTGTGTGTGGTCCCAGCTATTCTACACTTTGTGATAAGCCACTGGGCAAGCACTGGAGAAAGCTCTGCACTGATCTGCGTGGTGCAGTGGACAACTCTTGTCTGGGCTTTTGGGATTCCCGGGAGGACTGAGATGGTCTAAAGAGATGTGCTTTGGAGAGAATGAGAAGCTTATAATGATCCCGAGTGGCTGTGGAGTGAGGAAGACATGTTACGATGGAGGAAACTTATTTGTTGGACCTTTGCTCTGGACTTCTCTCTAGGTCAGGCCCTCCCTTCACCCCAGCCTCCTTTGAGAACTGAGTCAACTTTGCTTGAGGTCCCAGCAGGATGAACTGATATCTGAACTTGAATGACCATCTAGACAGTGTTTGGTAGAATCCTGTATTCACTGGGGAGGGATCATAGCTGGGGGAAAGAGAATACAGAACACAAGCTGGAGAAATTACTTCACGAGAATCAAGAGATAAAATAGGGTGACCAGAGCAGAGTAGTAAAACCCAATCATTCAGCCAGCCAAAGTCAGCACGAGGGCTTCACAGAAAGGCTTTTTAGGTGAACTCAGATGTGCAGAATGTCTTCCATCAGCAGAGTAGTGAGGTCTGCAGTTCTTGTCCTCAGTGGCGGGTTTCTGGAATCCAACCAGGGAAATTGGGACACCTAGAGCCTCTAGACCCTGAATACAAACCTTTTGGAGTTTCCACGTTGGTGGAACATTGACACATGGGTGACACAAGGCAATGCTACTCTGATGCCTGTTCCAAGAACCAACTCTGCTGGGGACACAGGAGGGTTCTTAAAAGTGTTCCTTGAGTGAATCAATGTCATTAAATTTTTGGGTGGATGGAGGTATAGAAGGAACAAGGGGATTATCTTTCAGTTTTAGTCGTTGTTTTTTCAAGTGGCAAATATATTCCAATGGTACAAAATTCAGAAGGACTACATTGAAAATAAGTCCTCAACCGGCCCGTTCCCTTCTGATTCCCCAGCCACTCAGCAATCTGCCTCAGAAGCTACCAGTTTCTTGTGTATCTTTCCGTGGTTAGTCACTGCTTATATAAACAGTACATGAACCTATATTTTCTCCTCTCTTTTAAAAGATGCAAATGGTAGCAAACTATACACATTGTTCTGTACCTTGTTTCTGATTTTTATTTAACAAGTTATTTTGGGGCTCTTTCCAGGACAGTAATTAAGGGCTGCCCATCTTTCCCCACCAAAGCCTGCATAGTGTTGCCTTCTGTAACATTTTAGCGGTTTCCCGCTGAGGGACATTGAAATTGTTGCCACTTTTTTACAATGAGCAACAAAACAGCACCTATCTTCAAGCCATTTAGGGTGAAGGCAATTTGCAATCGAGAGCCTAGAGACCCTTAATAAAAGATATTTGCATGCACCTCTGACAAGGCTTTCATGCTGGACTTTTCACTGTTTTGGGGGGTGGAGGAGGGAGAAGAAACCTGGCAGGTTCGCAGAGAAGCTCTGCTTAGCTGTCTCTTGCTTCTTTCTCTTTTTCCTCCCAGCCGGATGGGACGGAGGCTTACAAACTGGGTGCTCCTTAGTCATGCAGAATCTGGTTCCACCCCAGACCAGCTACGGAACTGGATTTGCATTTTAACTAGGACACCCCCCCCTCCCCCCCGCAGCTGACTTTTATTCTTGTTCCAGTTTGAGACACACTGAGGGGCAGCCCCAGTGGATTGAGCTCCTGTGCTAGTTGTTTGATGCCTGGGGAGGAGGAAAGAGAGGAGAAGCCTCCTAGGCCCTAATTGTGAAACTCCCTCACAGGGACCTCTGGGTCAAGGCTGATCCTGAGAGTGACTGCAGGTTTGGTGTGAATGTCTGGAAGTGACTGGGGAGGGCTGAAGGGGGAGTGTTGTGAAGGCAGGGAACTTGCCATAGGAGAGAGCCCCTGAGAAGTAGACACTTTCCTTCCAACCCCGATGCAAGAATGTCCGACAGCCCCCAGGCCACAGCCTCCTCCCTCGCCCAGGAGAAAAACTCACTATCCTCTGTGCAGGATATTGAAGTTGCTTTTTAAAAAAAGATTTTTATGTAAGTGAATGGAAGGGACACATTGAACGTAATACCAGGCCTAGGGGCAGCCTCACTGATGGTATCTCAGGAGACAACTTATGGATCCAGAGGCCCAGAGCCCAGGAGTATGAGCAGGCTTGGAATGTCTGACATTGAGAACCCAGCCCCATGGGGCAGTGGAACAGCTGGGGGACAGAGAGATTCTATACCCCTTTCCCTCCATCCACCCCCAACCATTGCAAAGTGTACCACTGAAGAGTTAAACCTTTCATCGCCTTTTTAGGGGGGCTTCTTCCAGCCACTGCTGCCTGCTGGGACTGGGGGCTTGTTTTGGGGAAGCACCATTGCCTTGAAGTGAAGCAGCGAAGAGCATGGGACTTTGTATTAGCCTGATCTGGATTGAATCCCACTGTCAGCCATGACAAGCTTTGTGACCTTGGGCAAGTCATTGAACCTTACTCAGTTTTGTCTTCTGCAAAATGGTAATGGCCGTAGCGGCTCTCAGGGCTGTCATGAACGTTACATGACATGATGCTTGAGAAGCCCTTGTTAGTGTGTTTGGCAGAGAGAAAAAAATGCAGTGCTTGTTATGATTTCTAAATGGGGACATGAGGGGACAGGGAAAGAAGAGAAGTAAAGGAGAAGAGGTGGGGACTGCCAGCAAGCACACTGACCTGTGGAGAAGCAGAGACCATCTCCCACTGAGCCCACCTCCCGGAGCTCCCGGAGTGATGTACCCTCCTCTCCCTGTGACGTTGGCTGCCTCGGACCTGCTCCAGAGGCTGGTGCTTCCAGTCAGTCCTGGCAGACTTTTGGATCTCTTCTCCCTAGGAAGTCATCCAGCTGAGCTCTTATTTGGCCTTCCTATCTGGACCTGTGAGAATCACCTCATTTTAGATGGTCCCACGGGCTGAGCAAGAAGCCAATGACTGGTGGTTCAGGATGCACAGGGAGTGATGCCTGGAGATGCAACTTCTGTTGGTATTTGGGGCCAGGACCCCCTGGGGCTCTGGGTACGGGGCTGACCCTCCCCATTTACCAAGTCTCTCCCCTGAGGACCTTTCCTCAAGTTTAATGAGCATGAGGCTCCAGAGGGAAGAACTGCACAGAAAACCACTCAACACAATATCACCTTCCTAGGGGCTTAAGGCAATTAATTTTCCCCCTCATTAATAGCAGAGAGGCTGTTTGTGATCTTCTTCCTCTTTCTCATAAGACCTGAGACCCAATAAGGCTCACTAATTTTTTATTTGATGACACAGAAAATCACCAGTAATAATAATGACAGCAACTAACATGCATATAGTTTAGCAATAGCTTGCATGTATGTTCTTTTATTTTCTCTTCAAGTTGCTAAAGGCACTAAAGATGAAAGATAAAAGCACCCCCCGGCATGTTCTCCACCTAAATTCCTCTTCCTGTGCTCATTCACCCTGACCCAGGTCCACATGTCACAACTTTGGGGGACCTCATTCACACTGCATTTTGGGTGACTGTCACCTCCGGAGTACTCCAACCACCCCCACTGTGGGTGCCAACATAGACCTGTCCTTATCCCTCTGGAGCCAGCCTTTCCTTCTCACAGCTGCTGCTCCAGAATCTGTCCCCCACCACCTGAGATATCCCACCTCCCTTTCTCTGTGATGGCTGTGGCTTCCAGTTTCTTTCTATTTGATGGCCGGGATGTGTCGTGCTTGAGTGACTCTGAGATGTGATAGGACTTGACTTTATCTTGAGATCAGGTTGAACATCCTTCTGACAGAGGTACCTGTAACGCACACTTGTTTATTAAAGAATACTTCTATCACAGGTACGCCTGGGTGTCCAGTCGATTAAGCAGCTGCTTAACTCGGCTCAGGTTATGATTGAGCCCTGCATCGGGCTCCTTGCTCACTGGGGAACCTGCTTCTCCCTCTGCCTGCTGCTCCCCCTGCTAGTGCTCTCTCTCATAAAAAGAAGAAGAGGAAGAAGAAGAAGAGGAAGAAGAAGAAGAAAGGAGAAGGAGAAGGAGAAGGAGAAGGAGAAGGAGAAGGAGGAGGATAGTTCTATCATAGAAGATGAAAACTGTCAGCTCTATTTCACTTAAAAAATGAAAACCAAAAAAGAAACCAACCATGCCAACACCCTTGATTTTGGACTTCTGGTGTCCAGAACCATGAGAATATACATTTTTGTTATTTAAGCCAAAAAAATAATAAAAAAGAAAAAAAAGGAAGAGAAGACAAACTAAGTATAGAGCCAGGGAGCTTGTGAGAAGCGAAGTGGAGAATATGTATGATGAATATTTATGGGAACGTATGAAAGGATGGGGAAGCAGCACAGAATTGTGAAGCACAGTTCCACGAGGCGCTCGAGGTTCATGAGATCTTAAGTCAGCACGCTGGGTTCCTGCCCGCTTTTGGCTCCACTTGTTCTCTGCCCAGGACCCGCCGAGGAAGGGCACGGGTGCCCCACCTGTCACTGGCGAGGCTTGCTCACTCCCCCGTCTCTCCGATGGAACACCTATGGCTCTGGACACCTCCTATCCTCTTTGTTTATCTCCCACTCCACGTGCTCAGGACCATGTGTCAGTAGGGGGGCTGATGTGGCAGAGAAGGAGAACGTGAGACTGGCAGAGAGATGAAGGCACATGCATGTGCACACATACACACCGGATCCAGGTAGTGGGTTCTCCTGTCCTGCCCCATCATCTTTCTGCTTGTTTCTGTCTCTTATTACTAACAAACCAGTCTTTCTTTACTTTTATTTTTTTTTAAGATTATTTGTTTATTTATTTGACAGAGAGAGAGAGAGCAGGTGCACAAGCAGGGGGAGCTGCAGGCAGAGGGAGAGGGAGAAGCAGAGTCCCCGCTGAGCTGGAAGCCTGATGGGGGGCCCCACTCAGGCACTGCTGGCCCAATCTGGGGGCCCATGCAGGTGGGGGCCGATGCGGGAGGGTTTGATGCAGGGGCCCCCTGCGGGGGCTCCATGTGGGGGCTCCATCCCAGGACCCTGGGATCATGAGTTTAGGCAGACACTTAGGGGACTGAGCCACCCAGTGCCCCCTTAACAAGCCATTCTTTTTGAACACCTTAATTTGGTCCTCCAGTCTCTCTGCTCCACACCCTCCATGGCCACACACGGGGTGACTGGCCTTGCACCAAGATAATCTCCCAGGTGGCAAGGGCACTTTAACCACATCTTATGACCCATAGCAGGTTTTGTCCCATCAGTGGGCAGCTAGGCACGTGAAAGGCACGAAGGAAGCTTCAGGGAGGTGTGAGAGAGGTCAGAAGGGAATCTTGGGCGCTCGGCACCAATCTGCTCCTGGGGCCGTTTTGTTATGACTGTCCACATGTCTTCTTGTGGGATCTCGGCCAGAGTTCTTCTTCGGTTTCTCCATCCACCTCTAGTCCAGGGCTTCGAATCTCAGGTTCTTCTCCTTCTGCTGAATTCTCTGCTCTCAATCTGACAAAACTACTTTGTTCTCTGCATTGGGTTCCATGAGGCAGGGTCTGAGGACGGGAAGGACTAGGGCAAGGCTGCTGCTCCAAGGTGAAGCTGTACGGGGCTGCCCCCTTTCTTCCTGTGTGTTTGGAGACCCTTCATTTCCTACCGCACTGGGAAGCGGGTCTGATGCAGAACAGTTTTGTTAGGCAGGTAGCTTGTTTGTGTGAAGGAAATCTAGCCTCAAGACTCGTGAAGCCAGGACGGAGTGCTGGGGTTGAGAAATCTGTGGAAGGCTTGGAGGACATGGTGGGTGCCCTCTGGAGGGACCCACAAGCTCACTCCACAGGGTCCTGATGTGGTGTGTCCTTTGGATCCTGGCTATCCTACCCCGTTCACGGTTACAGTCTACTGCTTTGAACATTGAACTTGTATCCAGTGACCTTGCTTAACTCACATTAGTTTATCTGCAGATTCCTTTGGGTTTTATAAGTACACAATCACATCATCTGCAAATAACGGATGCATTATTTCAATATTTATTACAAGGGCTTGGACCTCCAACACAATATTGAATAGAATCGTGTTAGTGGACAAACTTATTTCACTCTTGATCTCAGGAGGAGAGCATTCAAGATATTACCATCAAGCACAATGTCCCCTGTAGTATGCTTCTGGTTTTGGTAGCTATGATTCATCAGATTAAAGAAATGTTTTAAAATTTCTGGCTCACTAGAATTTAAGATTTGGAATTTAAATGTCTATATTAAAAGAATCACTAAGAAGCATTAAATCGTGTCAAGAATATTATTCTGCATTTAGTGAGCTGATCATCCAGTCTTTCTTTCTGTAGTCTAAAAAGCTGATCACTTACATTGATTAATATTCAAACACTAAATGAATCTTGTTTCTGGAACAAATACAAGAATTAATCCAGGAATACAACTTTGAGATATGTGACCCTTCTTAGAGATCACTGGATTTAATTTGCCAACATATTTGTCATGGCGTTTGCATCTATTATCATAAGAGAGGCTGACTTATAATTTTCTTCCATGTTCTTGTGGCATTATGGATTCAGGTGACACTAGCCTCATAAAAGACTTGGGAAATGATCCCTTTTGTTTCTTAAATGTTTGGAAATTTCCCTTGTGACCAGGAGTTTTCTTTGTGGGAAGATCCAGTTTCTTGATGAAGTATAGAATCATGTATGATCTTACTCCTCTTGTGTAAGTTCTGCTAAGTTTGGTAAATATCGGAGATGCTGAAGTCAATTTCACATGGGAGAGATAAGCAGATCACATGGCAGAGATAAGACCTGGAGGGCCAGCTGAATACAACATTCCTCCATGCACGGGTGGAAGGACCCCTAGATGTGGGTGAGGACCCAGCTCAGTATTCTGATGGTGCTTGGCAGAAGTTCTGATGGGTGGGTTTAAAAAACTCCCCTGTTTGTTGCCGGTGGCATAAGCTTCTATCAGTTTGACCACATCCAGAAAACTAGATATTCTCTTGGATGCCATCAGGCTGAGTCTCTGTTAGGATTACTCTAGCAAGTCCAGCTCCAGTGGAGACGGAGGTGAAAAGCTGCATGGCATGGAATAGAGGAATTGTGTGACCAGGGTGGAGTCTGAATTTTCTGAATGGAGATGGGGCAAAAGAAATCAAGGACGTAGCAAGGATGAAGAAGTCAGCCCTTTGGGAATTTGTGGTTAATGAGAGGAGACGGGCTCAGTAGTGAATCTGGGCAGTTTTCAGGGAGGGGCAGAGGAAGCGGGAGATTAAGGATGTGTGCGAAGAGCGATGGGCATGGTGGGCTGGAGAGTCTAAACTGGGTAAGGAGGGGAGTGAGGCCAGGAAGAGGTTGGGAGACCTTGGGAGTGTGATAGGACCAATGGACTAGAAGTTTTTGGGGGTTCGCAGAGCTGGGATACGGGAGTGTAGGCTGGAAAGATGGCACATGTTGACTGGAGCTTGTACGCCTTGAAGCAGAGGTTATGGAGGAGCTGTTACTGAGAGCGTCTGAGTCCGTGGCACAATCATAGCAAGGAGGAGCCGAGAGAGATGGGCTGTACGGAGGAGGTGAGGAATTCTAGAAGGATCAGTTATGACATTGCTCTCCACCTTGATTGTCATCACCTAGAAGGTTAAAAAAAAAATCGATGCCTTGGTCCTTTATATAGGCTAAATGAAGCAGAATTTCTGTGGGTTAGATTTTAATATAGGCATATATATCTTAAAGCTCCCTAGGTGAGTCTCCTGTGCAGCAAGGACTGAGATTAAATTTGGGTGTGTAGCTTTTCCATTTTCTGACGGAAGGGAAAGTTAAGCACGTGGAACTATCTGGCTGGGGAAGTGGTAGTGAAATGGTTAATGAAAAATACAGGACCCTGGGATTACAGAGGAAGGTTGTTTTAGACAAACAGGTTGTTCCGTGGAGAGAACTGGGCACATTGTACAAAGTTTAGAGAAATCAGTAAATGGGTATGTGGGTCCACACTAGTCTCGGTATTCAAGTCTAGTCCTTTGTACAGAGGATTAATTGACCTTTGAATGGACTGTTGTTTTTCTTTGGTATGTGTTAGCTGACCAGAGAGTTAATTTGTTTCTAAAACAGCACAAGGGATTTTTGGGTTTCACCTAAGAGAGTGAATGGGTCTATTTTCTTTCAAGGTTGCGCATTTTTCTGCATTTCATCCTGGCAGAGATAAGACCTGGAGGGCCAGCTGAATACAACAGGCTATTCTTGTAATTCTGATGTGACTGGGCACCCTGAGTAGCCTCTGTTCTTGACCCTACACCCACCTTGAAGCAGGAACGTTGTTAGGTTTCCCAGTAAGCACAGCCGATCAACAAAGGTTGAATGAATAATGGCAGTTTTACTGAAAGTCTTGGGGAAACTGAAAAGCTCTATTGAATCCTGGGGAGACAGTTTCGGTCTATGACAAAACCCATAAAAATTCCTATTAGTCATATATGATTTTCTTCCAAAGGGGAAAGACTCCGCATTTCCTTCATCTGTTTTCTCTGTTCTTAAGCAGAATAACCAAATACCTTTCCAAGTCTCTGCCCCGTCCTTCCATCTTTCCTTCAGCCTGGCACATGACCCTGGACCCTGGGAGCACCTGCGCCCCCTGTGGTCTCTGCGGCACCCTCTGCCTGCCAGCACCGGGGGTCCCATGGGCACGCAGGCCCTTCCTGGACTGCCTGGGGTTTGTTGGTTTCACCTGACAGCTTTATGGTTCAAAAGGAACTGGAGGCAGAGAGGGATTCCAGTTTGGTCCCTCTGCCCCTGATTTCTTCCTCTGTGTGTGTGTCGCCAACTGCTCCCACACAGCGTCCTTGGGGGAGTTCCCTATCTTGTCATATCTTTGTTTTTCAGGTGAAGACTCTGGGCCTTGCCTTAGACCAAAAATCCATACTAAGCCCCTCTCCCCACCCCCAACACTGCTGTGTTTCACTGCCGTATCTCCTCCAGGCAGATGCTCTTCTCCAGATTCCTTCTGAACTCAGTGGAAGAACAGAAAAGTCATGTGTCCACAACTACGGAGCGTTACATTCCAGACCTTGAAAACACCTTCGTGGGTTGTTCATCGATTGAGCTGCTCATTTTCTTTCCCATTAGAGGCTTGCTGCCACTGCGTATTTATTTTATCTCTTCACCCTAATAGGGAAATTTTGAATTGCCATTCATTCATTCAAACAATGTTTCTTGAGCACGCCCCATGGGCCAGGCAGTGTTCTAGGCTCTGGGGCTATAGGGACAAACCCGAGTGGGAAGATTCCAGCTCTCCCAGCTCTCACGTTAGGGGGAGGGGGACGCACATACACAAACACGAACGTATCAGATGGGATAAATACATTGACGAAAGCTGGCCCAGAATGATGGACGGACACTGAGGGAACAGGGATGGGCTTTATAAGGAGGTGACATTTAACTCACCTTTTATTGCTTCTCAGAGTCTGAATTTTCGGGTCAGTGTTCTAAGTCGATGGCACCACTCTCATTTCAGAGGCAAGTGTGACTCTTGACCAGGGATTGGTCTTCTGGAGAGGGCTACAGAGTGGATGTTTTTGGTTTTGCAGCCCACGTGGTCCCCTCTGGTGTTTACAGCACAGAAGCTGCCACGGCAACATGTCCAGGAGCGGAGGGGGCTGGGATCCCAGAGACCTTATTTACGAAAAGCAGGTGGCCAGCCGTCCCTTGCCCACCCACGGTAGGCGGCTGACCTCTGATCTGGACTGAACTGTGCCTTTGTTCACTGAACCAGTTAGAGAGGCCTTGGCCTTACTTTTCTTCGTTAGAAAAAAAATACCAAGGAAGATAGACTAATTCAGAAAGTTTATACAGTATACAAGAAAAATTAGGAAAAAAAGAGCGTCTCACGTTTGCCTTTAGATACACTCTAAGAATAACCACTCTTTCAATATTTTTTTATATGTGTGTATGTACATAAGTTTATATGTACAGACATCCAAATAGAGGTTTTCTTTCGTTTTCTGCTTCTTTTTTCCCCTCCCCTCTGCTCCACATTCCTCCCCTGCGTCCCTCTCCCTCTCTGTCCCTCCTTTCTCTCCAGCACAGCGAGGGGGAGGGGGTTGGTCTGAAATACTGTTCTGCAACTTGCTTCTTTCGCCCTCCATCACGTCACAGTGGGCCCCTTTGGATTGGAGAGGCAACATTCCACAGTTGGTCGTGCCCTGCTCTTGCCAACTGACATGACGTGAGTGTCGAATTATTTTTGGTGAATGGCGCTGTGAGCAGGTGGTGGGGGTGCATTCGACGTCTCCAACCACACCCTGGCAGCTGGCTGGCCTGGACCCTTGGCATGAGAGCAAGGCTCAGGGCAAATGCCAGCAGCCGCAGCCTATCCTCGGTGAGCAGAGACAAACAGCCAGCCTGGAGTTGGGAAGGGGGCTCTGTCTCCAGCGTCTGGCACCGTGGGCAGCGCTGGCTTGGGAGGCTCTCTCCGAAACAAGCCCCTCTTACAACAGGATTGGTAAACTCCTCCCCACAATGCAGAGAAGGGGCCCACGGGGGCCTGAGCACCTCCTCTCCACATGGATGGTGGGGCCGGCCCTTCATATTTTAAAAAATACCTTATTCATAGGAAGACCTCCTACATGATCCAGACAAATCACCAATCCCTTCTTATGTAGAAAAATCAAATAACAGTATAACAATATGACCATAATATAATCAAGAGAATAATACAGTAAACACTGATATATCCTTCTCTCAGGTCCACGATAACATTTTCCCATGTTTGCTTTGCCTATTTTTTTCTAAAAAATACACACACACACACACACACACACACGCAAACTTAAAAAATTTTTATTTTACCTTAAATTATGGTTCCAAAATAAATCACAGTCCTCATTTCTCCTGTCAAAGCTATTTCTAATATTCCTTATGCATTATTCCTGAAGTAGCCCTAAGAGGGGGAATAACATTTATTTTTCTTGATGAAGTCCCTATCTTTAGTTCAGCTGCTCAGAAATGTCAAAGCTGGGCGACCAGCCAGCGGAGCATGGGACTCGGGATCTGAGGTTTGTAGGTTTGAGCCCCACGTTGGGTGCCGAGATTACATAAAGAATGAAATCTTTCATTTACTTATTTTTTATTTTTTTAAAGATTTATCTGTTTGACGGAGAGAGAGATCACAGGTAGGCAGAGGCAGGCAGTGGAAGAGGAAGAAGCAGACTCCCCACTGAGCAGAGAGCCTGATGTGGGACTCGATTCCAGGACTCTGAGATCATGATCTCTACTGAAGGCAGAAGCTTTACCCACTAAGCCATCCGGTGCTGAGAGAATAAAATCTTAATAAAAAAAAAAAAAGAAGAAATGAAAGAAAAGTCAATGCTGAGGCCGCTGTGATTCTCTCTGTTTTTCTCTGCATTGCCTGATGGTCCGCTGGAGAGCATATGCAACAGTAGGGCGGGGATTTTGCTGTTGGCCTTGGGCTCTCCCCACAGAGATCCTGGCACAGAGCAAATACTCACTTGCAAAAGGTCTATTGAATGGCTTGTTGTGGCTCAGGCTATCCTTTCAGAAGTCCAGGCAGCAGAGATGCAGACAAGATGCAAAAGAAGGGATAGTCCCTAGGTCAAGGGAATAAAGCATTTCCAGAAAAGCCAGAGCCAGTGGCCTGAAATCCATAGTTCCAGCCACTTGAGCTGCATTGGCCAGAAGCCAGGGCTACCTGTCAGAGAGGCCAACCCAGAGAGTTTTCAGCTTGGCTCGTGCCTGCCACATGCACAAATATTAGTGCTCTGTAGGTCATGAAGGAGGGGGAAGGGATACGGAACATCAGTAACATTTCTGTGGGACCCTGGTCATGTGTGTGCAGACTCGCCCGTGCACGGCTCTGAGTGCAGAGACCAGGAGAGACTGCTAGACGGGAGGCAGAGGCAAGTGGTCGGGAGGCAGGGAGAGAAACCACAGCAACGGCTTCTCAGAAGGCTGTTCAGAATCAGCAGAGAAATGGCCTGGTGGGGATCTTGTGACTGCCTTCTCTCCGTGTGACTCACATGTCTTATTTGTGTCCAGCTGAATGGCATCGGACGGATCCACACCGTATCTAAGAACTAAAGACTGGCTTGGAGGTTCAGCAATGGGCCTGTGCTGAGCTCCACAGCCAGTCAGCTCGGATCTCTCAGGCTAATGAACTGTTTACATCAGACGGGCCTTTTCCCTTGTGAACTTTGTGACCTTTGCCTTTACCCATCCTGCTCTTGCCTGGGGTTGACAAGACTGTCTTCCCAGGATGTCTGCATCTCATGCATAGCCAGGACTAGTCACAGAGGTGACCGTGTGATGTGTGGGGCCTGGGCAAATGGAAAATGTTGGGCTTCTTGCTTAAAAATTATTAAGAATTTCAAGATGGAGACCGTAGAGCTTTCAACCAAGCATGGGACCCTCTGAGCATGGGATCCTCTGTGGTTGCATAGGTCACAAGCTCGTGAAGCTGGCCTGGTGTATACCTAGATGTGAAGAAACCCTCAAGGCTTAGGCTAATCATCTCTGAGTTATTTTATTTTTCTTTTTTAATTTTATTCTATTTTTTCTTTAAGTAGGCTCCACACCCAGCATGGTGTGGGGCTTGAACTCATGACCCTGAGATCAAGACCTGGGCTGAGATCAAGAGTCGGATGCTTGACTGACTGAGCCACCAAGGGGCCCCTTCTCTGAGTTACTTTTGGCAGTTAATGTGAAGACTCCATCCCCCAAGGCTGGACTGTTGTGTGCAGGAATAGATTTTCCCTGCTTTGCCTAGCAGTGAACTCAGACTAATGAACACTTGTGATGATTCAGGAATTGTTACTTTACTTTGATTTTTTTTTAAAGATTTTATTTATTTATTTGTCAGAGAGAGAGTGAGCACAGGCAGACAGAGAGGCAGGCAGAGGCAGAGGGAGAAGCAGGCTCCCCGCCGAGCAAGGAGCCCGATGTGGGACTCGATCCCAGGACGCTGGGATCATGACCTGAGCCAAAGGCAGCCGCTTAACCAACTGAGCCACCCAGGCGTCCCTGATTTTTTTTTTTTTTTTTTAAATCAGCAACAATTACGAGTGGCTGCTACAAAAGAATTCCTCTGGTTAAACATGGGGGCTGAGAATATGATTTTATGTGTCTCTGTGTCTTCCTTTCTATGAACCTACTGAAATGTCAGCAGAAGAAAAAGAAAGTGTATGAACCCATAAGGCAAAGGAGCATGAGAGAACAGAGTAGTTGAGAAAAACTAATAAGACAGTTAACTCCTGAGTCCCTGCAAAGGGTAGGGAGGAACCAATAAGACATTAGTTAAGTCTTAATGTGGAGGTCCCTAAAGACTCAGAGTTGGAAATGCAAGGTTAAAAGAAGAGGTAGATGGGTGCTAAAAAACCAGGAGAGAATTGAAAGTCCAAATAAAGGGCAGGTGTACCCCAGATTCCTTACCTTGCCCCAGCAAAAGCCTGGGAGTAACTTTTACTTGGGAGAAGTTAAATTCCAGAGCTTTTGGATTTGGGGATGCCAGACACAATTGAGGGTAGTTGTCAGGTGTCAAACTGAAAATAGCAACTAAAGAAAACCTTTAAGGGGTTTCCCTAGTCTGCTTAACCCCATCTGACTCCCAGAATGCCAGTGGCCAGGCTCTTAGCTGATAAACAGGGATGTAGAACAGTCCTCTCAGGGAAGGCCACCAACTAGAAGGACAGGACTATCCATAATTCATATCCCCAGAAGCTAGTGTCTCTCTCAACTGCCCTTTGATGGAACCTATGAGCCAAGAAACCCTACCCAGGCATGCTGAGCTATGACTCACTCTTAAATATGAGTGGACAGCCAAGGCTTTTGGAGGAAAGACACTAGAATGAAAGACAAGATCGAAGTCAACAACCAGAAAAGGAACTCAGAGGAGACAGAGTGTAGAGAGCAGATGTCAACTTCAAAACACTGTAATGAATATCATATGAGGGCTGAGATAGGATGTGTGAAAGAGCCACTTCCCATTACTTTCTATTTCCATTCTTTGTTTTATTTATTTATTTTAAAAGATTTTATTTATTTATTTATTTGACACAGAGAGAGAAAGAGAGAGAGATCACAAGTAGGCAGAGAGGCAGGCAGAGAGAGAGGGGGGTGGTAGCAGGCTCCCTGCTGAGCAGAGAGCCCCATGCAGGGCTCAATCCCAGGACCTGGGATCATCATCTGAGCCGAAAGCACAGGCTTAACCCACTGAGCCACCCAGGCGCCCCTCCATTCCTTGTTTTAATTTTTTTTGGTAGCAGTATTGTCTCTTGATATTATATAGTTTATCCATTAGTTGTTTACTCTGTCATTCCCAGTTGAATGGAAGTCCTATGAGAGCAGAGACCCTGTCTTGTTCAATTTTCTATTACCAGTACTCAAAAAATGACACAAAGCAAGTGCCTCATCAATATTGCTAATTGAATGGATTAAAATTGCTTCCGTAAACAGGAATAGGGTACTTACTATAAAAAGAAGAGCAGGAAAGATACTGAAATAGTAATAGTGTGATAAGAAAATTTAAAAATTCAATAGACTTGCAAAATACCATTGGGAAAATATTCTCAAATAAATGTAGAATAAAATAATGGAAAGTAATAAAGAAACAGAAGAAAATGAGATCAAGGAGTTTTAAAATCTGATGACTAGAAATTCCGAAAAGAAAGAACAGAAAAATTGGTGGGGAAAAGATCATCACAGAAATGAGAAAGAAAAATTTCCAGGATGGAAAGATATGAGTTTCCAGAATTTAGAAGTTCACTGAGTGTCTGGGAAAACAAATGAGGACAGAACTGTCTCAAGACACATAATCATAAAATTTTAGACTGTGGGGATAATAAGAAGATCCTATAAACTTTCCAGAGAGTAAAAAACTAGCTGACAAACAAAAGGCCAGTATCAAATGACACTGGACTTCTCAGCAGCAGCCCTGGAACCAGAAGACAGTGGGGTACAATGTTCAAAAGACAGAGAAGGTGATCATGAACATCGAATTCCACTCAGACAAACTACTGGACGAATGTGATGGTCAAATAGAGAAAAGCTCAGATCTGCAGGTCATTAAAATATACCTCGCAGGTGCCCTGTCTCAGGAAGCTTCACAGAGAGTGGCAAAATGAGGAAATAAATGAAGAAAAGAGGAAGATCTAAGATCCAGAAAACAGAGACTCCAAAGAGGAGAGAGGGTAAAGGAGTGCCCATCCTGATGTGGCCTAGGATGACAGCTGTGCCTCAGATCAAAAGGGAAACCAGCTGAGAAACAGGAGTAGGTAGGGCCCCTGAAGATATGTCTCTGAGAAATACATTGAATTAATGGATTATTTGGTGTATTTACTTGGTGTTGGAGATGGGTTTTTAGTTCTCTTTGGAAATGGTTTGGGGATAGTTTGAGTATGTGTCAAGTATAAGTAAAAAACTAAGCACAGTTGGAAAAATGAGGCAATTATTAATTGAGGAAAAACAAAAAGTCATATGAGAAAGTGTATGTATGCATAACATACCAATGTCTCAGTTATGAATGACTTTTTTAATAACCAATAATGTATGCATTAAGTTTCCATGTAACGAAACTTCTTGACACAGCTTTGTTAAGAGAATAACCTAGAAGGGATATAGAGATGTGGGCGTGGTGTGTGAGCTAAAAGAACTAAGTCCTTGTTTTCTATCTTATGAAGTGAAAAATTAAAATGTTGCAATGAAAAAATAAACTGTAAGCATGTGACCTAGAAATGAGACCGTAAACATGATAAGAAACAAATGAAGGGGTTGAGTGTGATCGCTTTGGGGTGTGGAGACTGGGCATCGGGAGGAGTGGAGCAGGGTGGCTTTTCCTTGTTATGAGCCTCGTGGTAATTGCATAATGAAGTCCTTTGATAAGAAAAAGTAATTAAATAAAAAGCAGTACCCCAAAGAGGTGGCAGTCTCCCATTTGGCCTCATCTATGACTGGCCTCATGGCTGCTCTTCACAGTGGGGGCTTGGCGATAGCTACATCACTGGGCCAGTCATGAGGGATGTGGTGTCTTCTTTGAAGCCATCACGAGCTTGTCATATTCTTTTTTAAAAAAGATTTATATATTTATTTGAAAGAGAGTGCTTGGGGGTGGGGAGGCAGAAGGAAAGGGAGAGAAAGTCTCAAGCAGATGATGAGCTGAGTGCAGAGCCTGATGTGGGGTTCGACTTGGGGCTGGATTGCACAACCCTGAGATCATGACTTGAGCCTAAACCAAGAGTCGGCTGCTTAACCTACCATGCCACCCAGGTGCCGATGTCCTTTCACTCTGTGGCTTCAATGATCTGGGAACCAAGGGATGGAAAGGGGCATGGAGTCTCTCATTATACATTAAGGATAAACAAACATGCAAACAGCGCACAAACATTTGGTTATTTCTCTTGGCTGAAAAAAACCTTCTTTTGAACCCACTGTCCCCTCCAACTATTGCCTTATTTTTCTGCATCTCTTTGTAGCCATACTTCTCTAAGTAGTTGTCCACTGCCTTTAATTCTTCTCTCATTTTTCCTTGGACCCATTCCAATAAGCTTTCATTCCCACTACAATACCCAAAACAGCTGTTTACAAGATCTTCCATGGCCTTTGTGTTACTAATCCAATGGTGAGTTCAGCTTTTATCTTACTTAACGTATGGGCAGTGTTTGACACAGTTGACAATACTGGATTCCCCCAGACGCATTCTTTGCATGGCACTTACGTGGCTCGCTGTCCAGTTTTCTTTCTACCATTGGCTGTTCCTTCTCTGTCTCTTTCCTGGGTTCTTCTTCATCTCCCCAGACTCATCACATAGATATGTCTAGGGCGCGGTTCTCTGATGACTTTTCTTCCTAGTACTTCCTACTGCTCCTCTCCTAACCTACACTCACTCCTTAGGCACATCCATGTGGTCTAATATTGTTTTCAATATGATCTATAAGCTGAAGACTCCCAGTCAGCCAAGAATGCTATTGTCTGTCCTTTCCAAAGGTATCCAGCACCTGACCACTTCTTTTTTTTTTTTTTTTTTTAAGATTTTATTTATTTATTTGACAGACAGAGATTACAAGTAGGCAGAGAGACAGGAAGGGAGAGAGAGGAGGGGAAGCAGGCTCCCTGCTGAGCAGAGAGTCCCATGTGGGGCTCCATTCCAGGGCTCTGGGATCATGACCTGTGCTGAAGGCAGAGGCTTTAACCCACTGAGCCACCCAGGTACTCCACCTGACCACTTCTTATAACCTCTCTTGCTACTCTTCCAATCCAAGCCACTGAGATTTTCCACCTGGATTATTGTAGTAGTCTCCTCACTAGTTTCTCTGCTCCTGCCTTTGCCCCTTTGCAGTCTATTTTGAAAAATTCAACAGCAGGAGCTAGAACTCAAGTGATACTATGCCTTTTCCCTGCTCACTTCTCTTCAATGCCTTCCCCTATGACTCTCCTTTCAAGGATGCCATCTTTCTTTACATTTTTAATGGCATTTCTTTATAAAATGTTGAACTTGTATGCTTAAATTCATAAGGCATCATGGCAAATCTTGGTGGCATACATCTTTACTCATTAGAAAATGACAGTGTAAGGAACGTCGGGGTGGCTCAGTTGGTTGAATGCCCGACTCACTCTTGATTTCAGCTCAGGTCGTGATCTCAGGGTCCGAGATGGAGTTCTGTGCTGGGCTCTGGGCTGAGCATGGAGCCTGCTTGAGAGTCTTTCTCTCCCTCTGCCCCTCCCCCCACTTGCTCTCTCTCTCAAAAAGAAAAAAGAAAGAAAGAGAAAGAAAGAGAGAAAGGAAGAAAAAAGAGAAGGGAGAAGAAAAAAAGAAAAGAAAACATTGTAAAATCAGTTGCTTTTTTGGGGGGCACAAGTTTTATCTCATTAGGTTAATATTGCTACACATGCTTCCTTTTTAAATATTCCCCCGCCCCACCATCTGTTACTGTGTTAGTTAGAATAGCCTCAGCCATGCTGTAATAACATACAGATGCCAAATGTCTCTCTTAACACAACATAGTTATTTTCCTCACTCATATTAAGTATCCAAAGCCTGTCCTCAAGAAGTGTTCCGGCTGGGAGGAGGCGAGAAAAGCTGGAGGGTCACATAGAGGCTTTCTATGCCTCGAAGTGACAGACATCTCTTTTCCTCACATGTTATCAGCCAGCACCAGTCTTCCATGTGCCCAGGAGGACAAAATGGCATTTGGGGGACAGACAGCATGGTCTTGCCTTGGTCACTTTTTAGGCTGCATGTGCCTGAGTGTTAAAGAGGATATGTGTACCATCAGGGACTTGTACCTATATTTCAGTTATGATATATTCTTTATAATTAAAGACAACACCAAAACCATATTTATGTAATTCCCAAAGTCAGCTCTTGTCTCCTGCTTCTGGTTTAGGGCGTGTGCATGCATGTGCGCGCGCGCGCGCGTGTGTGTGTGTGTGTGTGTGTCCATCCTTGGCCTCAGGCAACTCTACTGTGGAATTCCACAGCTTTTCCAGTTCTTTGAAACTTCACAACAGTCTTGAGACACAATTATTTTCACTTCAGAGACCAAGACATGAAGGCTAGAGAGGTTACGTGTCTTATCCAAGGTCACACCGCAAGCCAGTGGCTGAACCAGAATGACGGTGCCAGGGTCCTGACTCCTGGCTTGGTTTCAGAGCTTACCCTGCGTTCCTGGGGATAGAACCTCCCAGACCTGCAGGCTCCTCTTCCCGCCCAGCCCCGCAGCTCTTTGCTGCCCTCTCCCGACTTCCTCAGTTACCACAGCCGAGGACGTCCCGCAGTGCACCCGGTGGGCGGACAGCCTCTAAGGTTACAGCTCTTGCCTCCCCTTTCTTCTCGACATTTCACACCCCATCCCCTCAATTCCCACTTGCTAGAATATAGTAGGGACTGGTAAATATTCTTTTGGTTAATGTTTAAGAGCAGCAAATCTGACGAAGGTGTTAAGTACCCTACCTCGTAGACCCAGTTCTGTGTGGAGGACCGCGCATGCGTAATCCTAAAGCCTCCCCCCTAACTATACCACGGAAGTGCTTTTAACTCTCTTCTAAGAAGAAAACCGAAGTGCAGAGAGAATGCTCCTGCTCTGATCCTCCCCATGACCGTGGGGTACGACCCCATGGACGTACATTTATCAGCTTTGTTTCTTTCCCTTTGGCATTGGAGTTACACTGAATCTTGGAGGCCGAGAGAAGATTTCCTCTGCTGATTTGCTACCTCTCTGTGGCCACAACATAAATCATCCTCACAAATGCTCGCACTGGGATCTGCCACACAAACATTTTCTGAGCACTTTTCATCTGTTCTTTCATTCCACAATTATTAAACGCGCACTGTGCCCTAGGCAGGAATCTATGAGCAACACAGAAAAGTCCCAGCCCTCACCGAATGTACCAGCACATTCCAGAGGGTCTAGGAATTTGTTGTTTTCCTGGATACAGAAGTAGCTTCTCTGGATTTCCAAAGCCTGTGAATTTACGTTAGTAATTCCTTGTTCATGGTGTGCAGGGTGGAGGTTACTAGAAGGGAGGAAAACTTCATTTCATTAGTGATAATCACCTTTATTCTGTTCTGAATCCTTTCCTCCTGTTGGCTGGAAAGTCATTTCCTGTTCCCTTTTGTTTCTCGCTTCCTGTTGATTCTCTAAAGACTCTATACCTGGATCCTCTGGCCCCTTTGTAGTGCGTCCTGATACCAGGTGCATCCTAAGGGACCTAAGACATGTACTAAGTCATGTATTAAGTTCCTCTCCCCTCTCCCCCACCAGTTCTCTCTACAGCCCTGCAAGGTTCTATAATTATGTATCATAGGAATAGATTTTTCTAAAACGAGTTAACTTCAAATGCTTATCTCGATTATGTTAAGTTCTACTCTATTATTCTGTTAAGTTTGAATTGAATATTCAACACAGATTCAGTTACTCTTTGGATCTGACTGTGTCTTGTAGGTCTGGGGCTTCAGTAATATGTAACAGATGGAGACAAAATTCAGCCTGGCTGAGGGGGCGTTCATTACCACAGATGACCTGGTCTAGCCACTTTGAGCATCCGGATTTTGACCACAGTAGAGGTTTATGCAATCCAATTCTCTAGCTTTAAGAGTACTTGCTGACAGCCAGATCAAGACGGAGGGCATGCTTTGAGAATCCCCTATGCTCCACGGACATAGCAGTACCGCTAAAACAAAAAGAGAAAACAGAAGAAGGCATAGTGAGGCTTAAATACAAGACCAGCATTTTTGAGGATCCAAGCTGGCACAGAAAAGCACAAACAGCAATCAGGGCTGAAGGGGTGGGTGGACTGGCACAGTTTTGGATGAAGAGACAGTCAGTGGTGATACATGAGTCAGAAGTATTTCCTGTGAGGGGCACCTGGGTGGCCCAGTCAGTTAAGCACATGACTCTCGATTTCAGCTGAGGTCATGATCTCAGGGTTGTGAGATCGAGCCCCACATCGGGCTCAGTGCTGAGCACGGAGCCTGCTTGAGGTTTGCTCTCTCCCTCTCCCTCAGCCTTCCTCCTCCCCGACTCTCATTCTCTCTCTAAAAAAAAGTGTTCCCTATGAGACAGGGAAGCAGAGGTTCCCTGAACCTCTGGGATTCTGACGACCTGGGATATCATGATCTCCATTCCTTATCCCTCACCCTCAGGGGAGGAGGCTAGAAATAAACCTGCTGCCAAATGCTGAAGGGGCAATGGGTCCTATCCAGCTCCAGGCTGGGAGAGAAAGATGTAACCAAGTGTTACATCTTGTAACAGCCTGTAACCAAGTGTGAGTCATGGTTCCCCTTGACCCAGCCTGGGTTGGCCATAGCCCACTGTCTCTGTGGGACGATCCCTGTTGCTGTACTTGCTAGACCTGGATTTTGACTGGGGACCCTGAAAGCTGCTCAACAGAATAATTGAATTTGGAAGTAAAGGAGAAGGGAGAAGGGGGGAGGAAAAGGAGGAGAGACAGAGAGAACGGAAACAAACACACCACCTCATATCCCAGTTAGACTGTAAATCAAGTAAAAAACTGATGGATAAAAGCTAATACTGAGGGGCACCTGGGAGGCTTAGTCAGTTTAGTGTCTGCCTTCGGCTCAGGTCATGATCTCAGGGTCCTGGGATTGAGCCCCTGTTTGGCTCCCCTCTGAGTGGGGAGTTTGCTTCTCCCTCTCCCTTTGCTCCTCCTCCCACTGGTGCTCTCTCTCTCTCAAATAAGTAGATAAAAAATCTTAAAAAACAAAAGTTACTACTTAGAAAAGCAGTCGACAAACCAACAATCAGAATGTGATTTGCTTCAGAAGAAATAAATGAAATAAAAACTCCCACTAAATAATAAAAAAAAATTATGGGGAAATAGGCTGAAAATAAGAATAGAGAGATATGAAAAAAGGCCAGTTAGAATATTTGAGCATTAAAATAAAATAGTCAAATAAGTCAATCAGAGAAAGGCAACTATCATATGATATCCCTGATATGAGGAAGTGGAGATGCAACATGGGGGGTTAGGGGGGTAGGAAAAGAAGAAAAGAAACAAGATGGGATTGGGAGGGAGACAAACCATAAGTGACTCTTAATCTCACAAAACAAACTAAGGGTTGCTAGGGGGAGGGGGGTCGGGAAAGGGGGGTGGGGTAATGGACATTGGGGAGGGT
>PISX010026042.1:0-25097 GCA_004024625.1 Mellivora capensis | reverse complement strand
ATATATATATATATATATCACAAGTAGGAAGAGAGGCAGACAGACAGAGAAGGGGAAGCAGGCTCCCTCTTGAGCAGAGAGACTGATGTGGGCCTCCATTCCAGGACCCTGGGATCATGACCTGAGCTGAAGGCAGAGGCTTAACCTACTGAGCCACCCAGGTGCCCTGGAAGGAATATTCTATGTGTGTATGTGAGGTCCATCTGATACGGTGTAGTTCAAGTCCAAGTTTCCTTATTGATTTTCTAACTGGATTATCTATTCATTAATGAAATTGGAGTAATCAAATCCTTTCCTTTTATTGTAATGTTGTCTACTTGTCCCTTCAGTTCTCTTAATATTTGCTTTGTATAGTTAGGTATTCTGATGTTGGCTGCATAAATATTTATAATTGTTAGATCCAAATAATGATACTTCTTAGAGTTTGCAAGTCAATGCATCATCAATCTCCTATCTACTTCCAGTACATTTTAATGAATCATTTCCTTTGCTCACTTAGCCGGTCCTCTTGCCACAGCAGATTTTTCTTACAGTTTCTAAAATTTTCTTTCTATTGTTACTCCCTTAGATGCTTTCTCAATTAGATTCTTTCTCCTATAAGCCCCTTTTGGTCCTATTACTCCAGGTAAAATATACTTTCTCTTCACTACTTAACAATACTTCCCACAATTTTTATATTTGTTTATTTGATTTCTCCCAATGGACTGAGAGATTCACAAGGACAGGAAACAATATCTTTTTGTGTTCTTGTTTCCTCAATACCTGGCAACTGTCCCCAGAATACATAGATGCTCAATAAATATTTTTTGAGGTAATAATGATTTCCAAAAATTAAGTAGAATTGGAAGTATAATTGTGGGCAAATGGTATGCACATTTTAGAAACATTTGATATTTACTTTCAAATTATTCAGAATAAAGTTTGTATCAATTCAAACTTCTGCCAGTAATGTAGGAAGCTATTCATTTAATAATTCTCTCACTTTTAGGGGGTATTAACTTTAAAATATGTCTTTGCTAATGTTACACTGGTATTTTAATTTTTATTTTAGAAGTGAACTTGATTGCTTTTATATATTTATTGATCACCTATTTTCTTCTATAAATTTTCTATTCATGTCCTTTGTTAATTTTTCTATAGTTAACTTTATATTGATTTCTAAAATCTTTTAGTATATTAAATATATCTCTGTCTATATGATATTTTGCACCTATTTTCCTTATATTTTCATTGCACTTTGATTTTATTTTTAATTCACAGAGATTTTAGAAATTTATGGCATCTATCCCCACCTTCCACTGAAGTTGTTCTCACTAAAATTAACAATAATCTTATAGCTATTATATCCAGGGGGGATTTTTCAGACTTCACCTTATTTGAACTAGGGCACTCATTGCATGGAGCACTGGGTGTGTTGTAAAACTATGAATTCTGTTATGCTGAAAAGAAATGAAATTAATTTAAAAAAAGGTGAAAAAAAAAGAACAAAGCAATATAGGTCACAGTTTAGATATTTGGTTTACATTGATTTGAAACATGTCTGCCACCTCTAAATGAAAGCTTTCCAAGTTACTATAATAAAAAAATGAAATTAAATGCCATTTGGCAAATTTGTTTATGCTAACATTAAATGCAACTCATCACATGGAAGCCTTTCGGCAAGTCCCTCTGGTTTTATGATTATGGAAATGAGTCAAATATTGTGTGAAACCAAATGACATACCTGAATTAGAAATAAAGAAACTAGCTGTAGAGATTGAGAAAGACTTGGAAGTACAACATTCTAAGCAGAAATCAGAAATATGGGGTTCTGAAAGAATGTCTTATTAGTTTCCTAGAGCTGCTATAAGAAAGTACCACACACTGGGGTCGGGGGTGGGAGGTTGGGGGAGCCTGGTGGTGGGTATAGTGGAGGGCACGCATTGCATGGAGCACTGGGTGTGGTGTAAAACTATGAATTCTGTTACACTGAAAAGAAATAAAAAAAAATAAAAAATAAAACAACAGAACTTATTCTCTCACAGTTCTAGAGGCTTGAAGTCCCAAATCATTGGCAGGGCCTCTGCCTCTGAAGCCTGTAGGAGAGAATTCTTCACTGTTTCTGTTAGCCTCTGGTAGCCCTCGGTATTCCTAATGTTATGGCAGCATAACACAAACCTCTGCCTCCATCTTCACATAGACATTTTCCCTCTGTGTCTTTCCCCGATCTTTTTATAAGGATGACTTGACCTGATTGCCTTTGCAAAGATCATTTTACCAAATAAGGTCCCAGTCACAGTGTCCAACATATCTTTTTGGGATACACAATTCAATCCATAACAGATGTGAACAAAGTAAATGGGAGAAAATGGAATCATGTGAGATTTCTAGAACAAAGGGTAAAACATCAAATCCTAAATTGACAAGATAGGTTGAATAATGATTAGTTGGTTAGGTAGATCAGCAGGGGAAAAGGAGTATTTGTGGATTTAAGAAATATAATGAGAAATTGCTCTATGAAATCCCTTGTAATTCCACTTGGAATCTCAAGTAAATTTTTAATTGATTATTTAGGCATGCTAATTTGCCTCTATAAATAAGCTAGTGACAAAGACAGTTTAGTACAATACATTGGTTTATAATGAAGAATGATCAAATTCTTTATTATTTCTTAGAGGAAAAAATATCAAATAATTAGAAATTGAAATATTTAGTGATATTGAAAATTCAGTTTATGTCTATAGAAGATTTGGTAAAATCTTATTTAAGTTGAGACAGCAAAGTTAATCCAGTACATGCAATTGCATAATCCAATTAATACAATGTGTTTTGACATTTATTTCTTGTTACAAATCGACCCAAAATGGTCTTTAAAGATACTCTATAAAATCTCAGAAACTTGATTACAAAAGACACATGCAATGTGTGACAGATGCAACGGAGAACACCAGACAACAAAGAGGTTGATAAACAACCTAATTTTCAAACTAGAACAGGTCTGATGAAAATATGTTTTAGTTCTTTTGTAAAATGACTACTATTATACTCCACTTTATTAATTCTTAGAAGATAGAACATAGTGGAGCAGAACAGACAAAAATTAAAATAGAGCAAGTTGAGATGTAGGACAAACAACACAGTTTTTAACACATTTGTCCAATTACACTGAACAAATATTCACTGTTCCCTGCCAAGAAATGGAGATTGTTTTAGGGACTGGGTCAAAGAATGTGAAAGTGTTAATTTATTTGGCTAAGATGACCTAACTACAATTATGACTAATGAATGTCAATCAAGGGTAATTATTCAATGACATTTTTATATTTCCTAGGGGCATAAAGAAATTTAAAAATATTTCTAGGTTAATCAAGTCATAATAATAGTTTAGATGAGTTTATTTATCTCTGTGACTACATTTTAGAAGTCTGTTTTCTTCCGTTTAACTTTCTGTAGACCAAAGTAGTATTTTTTTTCATATCTTTTGATAAATTTTCATCTTGCTGGTAAAATTTTTGTGTGACATGTAAGTTAAAGTTTTATTTACATTCCTAATCTGTTATAATATCATTTGCCATTTGCTTAACTGTGTTTCCTCTATTTCAAGACTTCAGTTTATAGTTTTTATCTTCATTGGGTAATTTATTCCTACATGGTTATTCAGTAGCTTATAGATTTAAAAAAGCATTTTATTTCACTTGACATATCTTTAGACTTAACATTCTTTTATTTGGCAAACTTTGGGTGGAACTACTTTCTGAAATAGTTGAAAATAAAAATATCTCAGGTTGTTTGAGAATGCAAATATGCCATATATATTAGGCTCTTGTAGGTCCTCAGTGCTAAGGATGTACGAATGGAGTTTATATGGACTGGACCTCAGAACTCAAGTTTTTCAAACAATATTCACTTTCTTCTAAATCATGTAAGTATACATTTTTAAAAAAGATTTATTTATTTATTGAGAGCAAGAGGGACAGAGTGCACTAACAGAGGGAAAGGCGGAGGGAGAGGGAGAGTGAGAAGCAGACTCCCCACTGAGCAGGAAGTGCAATGTGGGGCTCAATCCCAGGATCTGGAGATCATGGCCTGAGCCAAAGGCAAATGTTTAACCACCAGAGTCACCTAAGTGACCCATGTAAGTATACATTTTGATAGAACATTGCCACAAACATATATCAGTTGTTTTCTCCAACAATTGAAAATAGGCTGCAGCATTCTGAGTTCTGCACTATAACTGTCTTTGATAGTAGGATGAAAATAACAGAATTGAAAGTTCAAAAGCATCACTTTAAACTATTGGGAATCAACATTATTTGAGTTTACTTAATGTTCTTCTGATAGACAAATGCTTTTTTCAACTGGATGTTTCAAACAGTAGCTCTCTCACTTGCAGCCATTGTCTATGAGTGTTTATACTAAGTTAAAATGTGCTTGGAATACCACCAATGGAACCTTGTAGGGAGAATTGACTGTGAGGTCATAGACCTTTAAGAGAAACTTCTAGAAGTAAGATTAGTCATATGAGAGACTAAACAAGAAAGATGCTTACTGAGTAAGGTGGGATCCAACAAGAGTGTAGTACAGAATGCAATAACTTATGAATTACTTTTTTCTAAGGTAGCTCAATAGAACAACAATTAATGAAGAAAGGCAAAAGTTTACCTGTCTGGTACATTTGTGATTCTTGGTTATTTATTACTTGATGATTAGTATGTTTGAAATTCACCAGTTTTAGAAATGGAAGAAAGTGATGAGCCTGATCAGCCTATCTCAGCAGGGAGACAAGAAATTCGAAAGAGAAGACGACCCAGCCAACCAATGGTAGATAAATCACAGCAGACTGAAGTGACAGAGAAAAAGAAACACTTGCCTATATCACAACCATCTGGACCTAAAGCTACCCTTAGTATTGGTAATATTCCTGGAACCAAAGTCAACTATGAGTCTCTCAGAGTTTCTTCTCAACTTCAGCAAACTTGGACAAAGAGAAAGCGTGTACAGGATATGACTGATAAATCTCTGCAAACAGATGCTACTGTAGAAGAGAAAAAAGAAGAAATCAAGTCAGTTGGTGAAACAGTGGTACCTGAAGAAAAGCTAGCTGCTGTTGAAGAGGAAGTCCCTGAATTTCCAGAGAGTGTTCAGGAAGTAGAAATGCCACCAAGCAGACATTCAGTTCAATTCAAAATAGACAGATCTCAGCAGACCAGTTGTACTGGAGACTGGACAATGATGAACATTCCTCAAAAAGAGAAAGTGGACAAGGAACAGCAGACTTACTTTAGTGAAACAGAAATACTGGTTATTGGCAGGCCAGATAGCTCTTTTTCAAAGTCAAATGAAGTTATGCAGGAACGTAAATCCTCAGGGAAGATTTTTCTTAGTGAACATCCTGAATTGCAACCCTCAACAAGTAAAGATGAAGCAATTGGGCATATTAATATCAACAGATTTCTATTTAGTCAACAAAGCAAAAAAGGTTCTTTGGAACTTTCAGAAGATGAGCAATATGTTCTTGGTGAAATACAGCCTCCCATTGCAGAAGAGATCTCTGCTGTAGTGCAACCTCCACCAGCTGAGAAAATTACAGAAGACTCCCCTCCTGAACTTAATTCTCCACCAATTGAAGAGCCTCCAGCAGAAAAGGGTCCTGCTAAAGTAGAGCCTACCCTGGGTGAAGAGGCTCTTTCAGAAGGGCCTCCTGTTGAAGTTCAGTATCCAAAAGTTGAAGAAGTTCCTGTTGAAGTACAACTTTCCCCAGCTGAGGAGACTCCTATAGAAGAGTCCTCTGCTAAAGTAGAGTGTATCCCTGCTGAAGAGGCTTTTTCAAAAGAGGCTTATGTTGAAGTTCAGCCTCAATCAGCGGAAGAGCCTCCTACACAAGAGGCCTCAGAACTTCAGTTTTCATCAGCTGTGGAGGCCCCTGCAGAAGAGGCCCTAGCTGAAGTTTCATCTACACCAGCTGAAGAGGGCCCTGAAGAAGAGGCTCCAGCTGAAGTTCAGCCTCCACCAGCCAAAGAGGTCCCCTCTGAAGAGGCTCCAGCTCAAGTTCAGCCTCCACCAGCTGAGATGTCTCCTAAAGTTCAGTCTCTACCAGCTGGAGAGACCCCTGCAGAAGAGGCTCCAGCTGAAGTTTGGTCTACATCAGCTGAAGAGAGCCCTGCAGTAGAGGCTCCTGCTGAAGTTCAGCCTCCATCATCCAAAGAAGCCCCCTCTCAAGAGGTCCAAGCTGAAGTTCAGCCTCCACCAGCTGAGGAGTTCCCTGAAGAAGAGGCCCCAGCTGAAGTCTGGTCTCCACCAGTTGAGGAGAGCCCTGCAGAAGAGGCTCCAGATGGAATTTGGTCTGCACCAGCTGAGGAGGCTCCTGAAGAAGAGGCTCCAGCTGAATTTTGGTCTCCTCCAGCTGAGGAGGGCCCTGAAGAAGAGGCCCCAGATGGAATTTGGTATCCACCAGCTGAGGAAGCTTCTGAAGAAGAGGCTCCAGCTGAATTTTGGTCTCCTCCAGCTGAGGAGGGCCCTGAAGAAGAGTCCCCAGATGGAATTTGGTATCCACCAGCTGAGGAAGCTTCTGAAGAAGAGGCTCCAGCTGAATTTTGGTCTCCACCAGCTGAGGAGGGCCCCAAAGAAGAGGCCCCAGATGGAATTTTGTACCCACCAGCTGAGGAGGGCCTTGCAGAAGAGGTTCCACCTGAAACAATGTTTCCACCAGCTGAGGAGGGCCTTGCAGAAGAGGTTCCAGCTGAAATACAGTTTCTACCAGCTGAGGAGGGCCCTACAGAAGAGGCTCCAGCTGAAATTTGGTCTCCACCAGCTGAGGAGTCCCCTAAAGAAGATACCCCAGCTGAAATTTGGTCTCCACCAGCTGAGGAGGCCCCTAAAGAAGATACCCCAGCTGAAGTTTGGTCTGCACCAGCTGGGACATCCCTTACTGAACTTCCACATCCATCAGTTGAAGAAACTACTTTAGAAATGGTCCCTGTTGACAAACAGTCTCCAGAAGCTAAAGAGGATTTTATTACACAAATCTCTGTAGAAGATGTCCCTGCTGAAGTTCAGCCTCCACCATCTGAACACGTTGCTGTAAATGAGGCTTTGGTAGACCATATGTCTACTGGCTATCAATATACCCAGACAACAGATGTCCCAGTGGTAAAATTAGAATCACTGGTTTTGGAAGATCAGCAAAAACCTGAAGAGCCTTTGGAACTGGATCCTGCCCCTGAAGATTTGTCTAATATCAATAAAGAACAGGTCCCCACCTACGAAATTGAGGGAGTCCTTCATGTAGAAATAAAATAGGGGCCTCTTCTTCAGCTGTAATCAGGTCTTAACTAAGCTAGCAATCAGAAGCTAGGGGCTTCTGGACATATGCACTTTAGAAAAGTATAGGTATTTGGAAGTAGCTTTGTGAACAGGGAAATAAAAGGAAACTCCAAGATGTGGACCACTGGCTGGAAAATGAACAATAAAAACTAGCAGTTTAAAATTAGTGTGTTATTTTCATTCAAATCTAGCATATATAAAAAATACCCATTTGGAAATGAAATCAGTTGATGATTGAAATAATTGCTTAAAATATCCTTTCTATAATAAACCCTGTTGAAAAGGGTAAAGTATATTCTATAGCTTTATTTTCTTTTCACTACATGTAGCTTGTACTGGAAAAGGCAGTTTCTTTGCTGCCATTCTCTCATCTACTTTAAATTCCTTGAGTTCTAGTCACATAGCTAAATATATGTTTTTCTTTCTCCTCACTATAATACATAATATCACTAATTCTCCTTCTGTTTGATTCCTTCTGAGACCAGCATTTCCTTCCTGTTTTCATCCCTGTCTTCTTGCATATTTTACATTTCCATATCTGGATGGGGAAACAATTCCTTTGTTAAAAACCTTCATTTTAATGAACATAGCCTGGATAAAGTATTTTATTTTTATTTTTATTTTTAAAGATTTTATTTATTTGACAGAGAGAGAGACAGCAAGAGAAGGAACACAAGTTGGGGGGGTGGGAGAGGGAGAAGCAGGTCTCCTGTAGAGCAGGGAGCCCGATGTGACACAGAGCTTGATTGCAGGACCCTGGGATCATGACCTGAGCTGAAGGCAGACGCTTAACAACTGAACCACCCAGGCACCACCTGGATAAAGTATTTTAAAAGGTGTATAAACATAAAGAAAAATACACTTAGATGGACTTGAGGGCGTATTTCTGCTTAGTTTTAATTTCAACTTTGAATGTAATGAGCCAGGGTACCTGGGTGGCTCGGTGGGTTAAGCCTCAAGTTATGATCTCAGGGTCCTGGGATCGAGCCCCACATCAGGCTCTCTGCTCAGTGAGAAGCCTGTTTCCCCATCTCTCTCTGCCTGCCTTTCTGCCTACTTGTGATCTCTATCGTCAAATAAATAAAAAAATAAATAAAATCTTAAAAAATAATGTGATGATTCCTTTGGGAGCTTGGCTCGTTTTTGGTACTCTGAACTTGTGATGAAGAGAAACTTGTATAAAGTTGAATGACTAGTTTTGTACAGTAGTCTCCCCTTACCTGCATTTTTGCTTTCCATAGTTTCACTTACCCATGATCAATTGTGGTCCAGAAGCATATTTTCCTTCTGATGTACCTTTCTTTGAAGGTCATTAGTAGCCTAATGCTACATCACAATGTCTACACCATTCACATCACTTCATCTCATCATGTAGGCATTTTTTCCTCTCACATCAAAAGGAGAAGTGTGAGTACAGTACAATAAGATATTTGAAAGAGAGATAACATTCATATATCTTCTATTACAGGATATTGTTATAGTATTTCTATTGTATTGTTAGTTTTGTTGTTACTCTCTTACTGTGCTTAATTTATAAATTAAACTTTTTATCATAAGTATGTATGAATAAGAAAAAACAGTATACATAGGAATTGGTACTATCCACAATTTCAGGCATTCCTTGGGGATCTCTGAAGTTATCCTCTGTGGATAATGGGGGACTACTCGATAAGTTACTGACATTTTTAAAGAGTAATTATGAATTAATATAAGATGTCTATTAATAAATCACATCTTGGTTTCTATGGGCATGGCAACTTTTGGGAAAATATTTTCTTTGGCTATAATTTAGTTGCTATATGCTGAAATAATGAGATTATTCTCTTAAAAATTTAATTTTGTTAGTGTATTTCTTTGTTTAGTAAAAACTCTAGATTGATGATTCCAGACCTTTGTTAAACTTTGATGCCCTATAATTGTTAGATGTTTCTCACATTCTTCATTACTTCTGTAGAGTGTATGTTAAGAGCATGTGACATTTTTAAGTGATTTTTTCAAGAACTTTATAAAGATTTTTGTAAGTACAATATTTTTTAATATGTGCCAGATTTGAGGTTGAGAAACATTATCCTAGACTTCTTAAATGAGGGTTGCTTTTTTGATACTTCCAAGTCCTTTAAATTATTTTGTTTTCTGAGATACTTAAAATCCAATTAAACTCCTTTTTTTAAATTTGAAGTTTTCTTTTTCTATTTTAGATTTTTTAAGGTTTCTATTTAAATTCCAGTTGGTTACATATAGTGTAATATTAGTTTCAGGTATATAATATAATGATTTAACACTTCCATACAACACATGACACATGGTGCTCACAAGTGCCCTCCTTGAGACCCATCACCTATTTCACCCATCCCTTCTCTCCCCTTCCCTCTAGTAACCATCAGTTCTCTGTAGTTCAGAGTCTTTTTCTTGGTTTGTCTCTCTCTCTCTCTTTTTTATCCTTCCTTTGTTTGATTTTTTTGTTGCTTAAATTGCAGATATGAATAAATCATATGGTATTTGTCTTTTTCTTACTGACTTAGGTCACTTAGCATAATACTCTCTAGCTCCATCCTTGTCATTGCAAATGGCAAGATTTCCTTCTTTCTTCTGGTTAATATTGCATTTTATATATATAGATATAGATATAGATATAGATATAGATATATATCAGCTTCTTTATTCATTTATCAGTTGATGGATACTTGGGCTGTTTCCATAATTGGGCTATTATAAAGAAGACTGCTATAACCATCAGGGTATGTGTATCCTTTTGAATTAGTATTTTTATATTCTTTGGGTAAATACCTAGTAATGTGATTGCTGGATCATAGGATAGTTCTTTTTAACTTTTTGAGGAACCTCCATACTGTTTTCCAGATTGGCTGCCCCAGTTTGTCTTCTCATCAACAGTACATATGTGAGTTCCCCTTTCTTTACACATTCACCAACACCTGTTGTTTATTGTTGATTTTGGCCATTCTGACAGGTGTGAGTTGACATCTTGTAGTTTTGATTTGCAATTTCCTGATAAGTGATATTGAGCATCTTTTCATGTGTCTGTTGGGCATCTGTATGTCTTCTTTGGGAAAATGTTCTGTTCCTGTCGTCTGTCCTATTTTTTAATTGGATTATTCATTTTTTCGGTGTTGAGTTTTATAAGTTCTTTATATATTTTTGGATACTAACCCTCTTTGAATATGTCATTTGCAAATATCTTCTCACATTCCATAGATTGCCTTTTAGTTTTGTTGCTTGTTTCCTTTGCTGTGCAGAAGTTATTTATTTTGATGTTGTTCCAAGAGTTTAGTGTTGCTTTTTCTTCCCTTGCTTTGGGACACCTATCTAGAAAGCTGTTGATCTGGCCGATGTCAGAAAAATTACAGCCTGTATTTTCTTCAAAGACTTTAATGGTTTCCTGTTTCACATTTAGGTTTTTAAACCATTTAGAATATATTTTTGTGTATGGTGAAAGAAAGTGGTACAGTTTTATTCTTTTGCCTGTTGCTGTCCACTTTTCCTGACATCATTTGTTGAAGAGACAGTTTTTTCCCATTGGCTATTTTTTCCTGCTTTGTCAAAGATTAATTGACCGTGTAATTTTGGGCTAATTTCTGGGGTTTAGGTTCTGTTCTATTGATCCATGTCTATATTTATGCCAAGTACCATACTGTTTTGATTACTACAGCTTTGTAATATAACTTGAAGTATGGAATTGTGATGCCTCCAGCTTTGTTTTTCTTTTTCAAGATTGCTTTGGCTATTTGGGGTCTTTTGTTGTTCCATACAAAATTTAGGATTGTTCTAGCTCTATGAAAAATGCTGTTGATATTTTGATAGACGTCACATTAAGTGTATAGATTGCTTTTGATATTATAGACTTGGTATTTTGATAGATTTCATGATAAATGTGTAGATTGCTTTTGATAGTATAGACATTTTAATAATACGTGTTCATCTAATACACGAGCATGGAATATCTTTCCAATTCTTTGTGTCCATTCTTTGTGTTTCTTTCATCAGTGTTTTTACAGTTTCAGAGTACAAGTCTTTCACCTCTTTGGTTAGCTTTATTCCTAGGTTTCTTGTTTTTGATGTAATTATAAATGGGGTTGTTTTCTCTCCCAGAATCTCTCTTTCTGCTGCTTCATTACTGGTGTATAGAGATGCAATGGATATCTATATGTTGATTTTGCATCCTGTGATTTTACTGAATTCATTTATCAGTACTGGCAGTTTTTTGATGGACTCTTTTGGGTTTTCTATATATTACATCATGTCATTGCAAATAGTGAAAGTTTTACTTCTTTCTTGCCAATTTGAGTGCCATCTTATTTATTTATTTATTCATTTATTTATTTATTTATTGTTTGTTTGTTGTTGTTATCTGATTACTGTAGCTAGGATTTCCAGTCCTATGTTGAATAGAAGTGCTGATATTGGACAACTCTGTCTTGTTCCTATCTATAGAGGAAAAGCTCTCAGTTTCCCCCATTTGAGATTGATATTAGCTGTGAGTTTTTCATGTATGGTCTTTTCTGCGTTGAGGTATGTTCCTTTTAAACCTACTTTGTTGAGAGTTTCTATCATGAATTTATGTTGTACTTTGTCAAATGCTTCTTTTGCATCTATTAAAATGATCACATATTTCTTATCCTTTCTTTTATTGATGCTATGTATCACATTGACTGCTTTGTGAGTATTGAACCACCCTTGCAACCCAGGAATAAGTCTCATTTGATTACGGTGAATGATTTTTTCAATGTATTGTTGGATTTGGTTTGCTAGTAATTTGTTGAGGATTTTGCATTTATGTTCATCAGAGATACTGGCCTGTAGTTTTCTTTTTTTGTCGTGTCTTTTTCTGGTTTTAGTTTCAGATTAATGCTGACCTTATAAAATGAATTTGAAAGTTTTCTTTCCTTTGCTTTTTGGAATAGTTTGGAAAGAATAGGTACTTACTCTTCTTTAAATGCTTGGTAGAATTCACCTGTGAAGCTATTTGATCCTGGGTTTTTGTTTGTTGGAAGTTTTTGATTACTGATTCAATTTCTTTGCTGGTTATCAGTATGCTCAAATTTTCTATTCTTTTTTTTAAGGGTTTTTATTTATTTGATGGTGGGGGGGGCACAAGTAGACAGAATGGCAGGCAGAGGGAGAGGGAGAAGCAGGCTCTCTGCTGAGCAGGAAGCCTGACCCAGGGCTTGATTCCAGGACCCTGGGTTCATGACCTGAGCTGAAGGCAATCACTTAACTGACTGAGCTACCCAGATGCCCCTAAATTTTCTATTCTTGTTTCAGATTTGGTAATATATTTGTTTTTAGGAATTTGCTCATTTCTTCTAGGCTGTTCAATTTGCTGGGATATAGTTTTTCATAATATTCTCTTAATAATTGTTTATATGACTGTGGTGGTATTTCTCTTCTCTCATTTGTGATTTTATTTATTTGAGTCCCTTTTTTTTGTGTGTTGCTAAGTCTGGCTGGAAGCTTATCAATTTTACTGATTTTTTTCAAAGAACCAGCTCCTAGTTTCATTGATATGTTCTGTTGTTGTTTTGTTTTATTTTGTTTTGTTTTATTTTCTATGTCATTTATTTCTTCTCTATTTATTATTTTCTTCCTGCTGCTAGTTTTAGGTTTTGTTGTTGTTGTTGTTTTATCTAGCTCCTTTAGATGTGAGGTTAGGTTGTTTATTTGAGACTCTTCTTGCTTCTTGAGATAGGCCTATATTGCTATATAATTCCCTCTTAAGAATGCTTTTGCTGTATCCCTAAAGTTGTGGACCCTTATGTTTTCATTTTCATTTGTTTCTATGTATTTTTTTATAGCTTTTAATTTCACAGATGACCCGCTCATTGTTTAGTAGTGTGTTTTTTGACCTTCATATATTTGTGGCCTGTCCAGATTTTTCTTGTGGTTGACTTCTGGTTTTGTAGCTTTGTGGTCAGAAAAAGGTACATGGTATGACTTCAGGCTTCTCAGATTTGTTGAGGCTTATTTTGTAGCCTAATATGTGATCTCTTCTAAGGGACAATGTTCTCTATGCACTTGGAAAAAATGTATATTCTGCTATTTTAGGATGGAATGCTCTGAATATATGTTAAATCCATGTGGTCCAGTGTGTCATTGAAAAATATTGTTTCTTTGTTGATTTCCGGTTTAGATGATCTATTCATTGTTGTAAATGGGGTATTAAAGTCTCCTACTATTTTTGTATTATTATAGATTCATTCCTTCACATTATTAATTGTTTTAGCATTTGGGTACTCCCATATTTGATGCATAAATATTTACAATTGTTATATTTTCTTGTTGGATTGTCCTCTTTATTATGATATAGTACCTTTCTTTGTCTCTTGTTACAGTCTTTGTTTTAAGGTCCAGTTTGATATAAGTATTGCTTCCCTGGCTTTCTTTTGAGTTCCATTTGCATAATAAATGTTTCTCCTTGCCCTCACTTTCAATATGCAGGTGTCTTTAGGTCTAAAATAAGTCTCTTATAGGCAGCATCTAGATGGGTATTTATTTTTTTTAATCCACTCTGACACCGTATGTGTTTTGATTGGAGTGTTTAGTCCATTTACATTCAAAGTACTTGTTTATTAGGGTATGTATTTATTGCCACTCTATTACTTGTTTTGTGGTTGTCTATGGAGATTTTCTCTGATCTTTTAACTTGGTCTCTTTTATGGTTTGTTGGCTTTCTATAGTAATATATTTGCATTTCTTTCTTTTTATTCTTTGCATTGTTATTTGTGACTTTGATATGTACTTATAATTATGTTTGTATACACTATCTTCTGTATATAGCAGTCCATATTAAGTTGATAGTTGTTTATGTTTGAACCCATTCTTTACTATTGTCCTCCCCAAGTTTTAGGTAGATTTTGTAATATTTAATATATTTATTTTTTGAGTTCCTTAACTAATTTTTTATAAAATTATTCATTTTTACCAATTCTGTGTTTCCTACCTTCATACTGTCACTTTTGGTCTTTCTTTTCCACTGATAGAGACCCCTTTATATTTTTTGCAGGGGCAGTTTAGTGGTCATGAACTCCTTTAATTTTTGTTTGTCTGTGAAACTCTTTATTTCTCCTTCTATCTTGAATTTTAGCCTTGCTGTATAGAGTATTCTTGGCTGCAGATTTTTTCTACTCAGGACTTTGAATATATCATTCCAGTTTTTTCTGACTTGGAGAATTTCTGCTGAAAAATCTGAAAACCTATAGGTTTTCTAACCTTATAAGTATCAGTCTTCTTTTCTCATGCTTTTAAGATTTTTTCCTTATCATTGTATTTTGCCAGTTTAATTACAACATCTTGGTGTGGTTCTGCTTTTGTTGATTTTTTTGGGAGTTCTCTATATCTCCAGGATCTAGATATCTGTTTCCTTCCCCAGATTAGGGAAATTTTCAGCTATTATTCAAATAAATTTACTGCCCCCTTTTCTCTCTTTCCTTGGACTCCTGTGATACAAATCTTAATATGTTTGATGAAGTCACTGAGTTCCCACAGTCTATTCTTATTTTGCATAATTTTTTTCTTTTGTTCAGCTTCATTGCTTTCCATTATTTTGTCTTTTAGGTCATTAGTTCATTCCTCTACCTCTTCCAGCCTGCCATTAGTTGCATCAAGCATGTTTCTGATCTCATTTATTGTACTTTTCCTCTCTGATTTACTTTTTTTTTTTTTTAACTCTTTTATCTCTGTAGTAAGGCTCTCACTGATTTCTTCCATTCTTTTCTCAAGTCCAGTGAGTATTCTTATGATCATGGCTTTAAATTCTCCATCAGGCGTGTTACTTATATCTGTTTAACTTAGCCTCTGGCTATGGCCTTATCTTGCTTTTTCATTTGGGATAACTTCCTCTGTCTTCTCACTTTGTTTAAGTCTCTGCCTGCTCTATGTGTTAGAAATGCAAGTTAGACCTTCTGTTTCTGAAAGTAATGGCCTTATGAAGAAGAGGTCATGTAGTGCCCAGGACCTGGTACTTCAGGGAGTGTCTTTGGTGTGTAGAGAGAGCATGCACTCTATTGTTATGTTTTGGCTATTCTATCTCTTAGGACAGTTGTCTGCATAGACTCTGCTTGCCTGCTGTGGGCAGTGTTTGGTTCCTGGCTTGAATATGGTAGGTTTTAACTAGTTGTGCACTGGAACTGAGGCCCTGCAAAACGATCTGGTTGGGAGACATGGTGTGGGCAGGGGTTTGTGCTGGTCTTCTGGGGGAAGGACCCACCATACTAGGACTGAAGTGTGACTGAGAAAGGTAGTTCCACAGGGCAGCTAAGTGTAAGCAAGTTAGGCAGCCAGTGTCCACACTGTACTGGTTCCCACAGATAGCTCTGTACTTATGCTGAGGGATGTAGGAGGGAAATGGCACCAGCTAGCTCCTTTGTTCCTGGAGAAGTTTGTCCAGAACACTGCCTCTTAGGGCATACTGTAAGAAGAACAATCTCCTCAATGTGTCCCCAGGAAATCTTCAGATTGCTGTTTCCATGCCCTATTTCCCCAAGTTGTTTGCCTGCCTTCCATTCAAGAGCAGCCCTTAAGCCTCTGAACTCTCCCAGAGCCCATCCTGCTGAGATTTAAAACTTCAGGCTTTATGCCCCTATGCTTATAAGAACTCACAAAATTCAGCTCTTCTCACTTTCCAACCCAATGGCTATGGGGAAGCATTCTTCTTGTGCATTCTCCTATGTGTTCCCCTCTCTATAGTTCTTCATGACTTCAGCTCCCTCTCCTCTGCAGCAGCCAGGGTGTTTCTTCCCTAAACCATGTCTTCATACTTCCTATCTTCTTTGATGTGGCCTCTTCTCTACCCTTAGTTGTGGAGTTTGTACTGCTAGACTTCAGGTCAGTTTATGGGATATTTAGGATGATTTTATAGTGATTTAGTTGTATTTGTGGGATGAAGTGAGCCAGGGTCCTCCTACTCTGCTGCCTTCTTCCCCAGGTCTATTTTAGATTTTCTATTGTGGATTCTTCTTGAAAAAAATTTTTTTTGGATTTTTTTTTCCTCTCTCCAGCTCTACTGGGATATAATTAACACATAACAGTATAAGTTTTAGGTATACAATGTGATGATATGATACATATAATATTATAAAATAATTATCATAATAAGTTTAGTTAAGATATCCAATACCTCACATAATTACAAATTTTTTTTAAGATTTTTATTTATTCACTTGACAGAGAGAGATCACAAGTAGGCAGAGAGGCAGGCAGAGAGAGGGGGGGAAGCAGACTCCCTGCTGAGCAGAGAGCCGGATGTGGGACTCGATCCCAGGACCCTGGGATCATGACCTGAGCTGAAGGCAGAGGCCTTAACCCACTGAGCCACCCAGGTGTCCCACAATTTTTTTTTGTTAGTGAGGCAAATTAAGATCTTTCTTAGCAACTTATAAGTATGTAACAGTATTTTAAAATGATACTCACCATTCTGTACATTAGTTTCCCAGAACTTACTTATCTTAAAACTGGAGGTCGTGCCCTCTAACCCAAATTCACATTTCCTCCATTACCTGCCCCTAGCAACCACCATTCTACTGTCCTGATTTTGTAGATTTCACATACAAATGATATCTTATAATATTTAAATGATATCTTACAATATTTGTCTTTCTTTGTCTAATTTATTTCACTTAGCATAATGCTCTCAAGTTCATCTATGTTGTCACAAATGGCAGGATTCCATTTTATATCTGAGTAATATTACATTGTATATATATACCACATCTTGTTTATTCATTCATCCTTTGATAGGCACTTAAGTTCTTTCCATACTTTAGCTATTATGAATAATGCTGCAATAAACATAGGAGTACACATCTCTTCACAGTAATAATTTCATTTCCTTTAGATGTATACACAGAAGCAGGATTGCTGAATCATGTGGTAGTTCTATTTTTAATTTCTCTAAGGAACCTCCATAGTCTTTTTATAATGGCTGTACAAATTTATATTCCTAATGACAGTGAACAATGTTTTCCTTTTCCCCACATCCTCTCCAGCATTTGTTATCACTTGTCTTTTTGATAATAGACATCTTAACAGTTGTGAAGTGATACCTCATTTTGGTTTTGAGTTATACTTCCTTGATGATTGGCTCTGTGGAGCACCTTTTCATGTACCTATTGGCCATTTTTATCTCTTCTTTGGAAAAGTGTTTATTCAGGTCCTTTGTCTATTTTAATGGGGTAATTGGTTTTCTGTGTGTGTGTGTGTGTGTTCATGTTTTGCTATTGTTGTATGAATTCCTTGCATGCTTTGGATATTAACTCATTATTGGATAGGTGCTTTACAAATATTTTCTCTCATTCCATAGGTTGCACTTTCATTTTCTTGATGGTTTTCTTTTGCTATACCAAAATTTTTAAATTTGATGTAGTCCTAGTTATTTATTTTTAATTTTGTTGTCTTTGCTTTTGGCAACTAAAAAACAAATCAATGCCAAGAACAATGTCAAAGAGCTTACCCTGTATGTTTTCTTCTAGCAGTTTTATGATTTCAGGTCTTTCATTCAAGACTTTAATCTATTTTGAGTTAATTTTTATGTAAGATAAGGATCCAGTTTCATTTTTTGCATGTGAATATCTAATTTATTGAAAACCATTTATTGAATAGACTTTCCTATTGCATATTTTAGTTTATTTATTTATTTAAGTAATCCATATATCCAATATGGGGTTCAAACTCTCAATCCCAAGATCAAGAGTAGCATACTTTTCCAGCTGAGCCACTCAGGTGCTCTCCCTCCCACCCTATTGGGTGTTCTTGATAACTTTGTTGAAAATTAATTGATCATTATATGCATGGGTGAATCTGGGCTCTCTGTTTCATTGATCTGTCTCAATGCCAGTAACATATTGTTTTGATTATTAAAGCTTTGTTGTATAGTATGAAATCAGGAATTATGGAGCCTCCATCTTTTTTTCTTTTTTTGTCAAGATTTCTTTGACTATTAGGGTTCTTTTTTGCTTCCACAAAAGTTTAGTTTTTTTTTTTCTGTTTCTGTGAAAATGCCATTGGAATTTAATAGGGACTGCATTGAATCTATTGATGACTTCGAGGTAGTATGGACATTTTAACAATATTTATTTTTTCTAACCCATGAATATGGAATATCTTTCTATTTATTTGTATCTTTAATTTCTTTCATCAATGTCTTATTCAGTTTACAGATCTTTCATCTCCTTGGTTAAATTATTCCTAAGTATTTTATTGTTTTTGATGATATTGTAGATGGGATTTTTTTCTTAATTGTTCTTTCCAATAGTTCATTTATAGTACATAAAAACTCAACTAATTTTTGTATGTTCGCTTTGTATCCTGCAACTTTACTGAATTCATTTATTCTAACAGTTTTTGGTAAAAGTCTATAGGGTTTCCTACTTAAAATATGTCATTGTAAATAGAGACAATTTTATATCTTCCATTCTAATCTGGATGACTTTCATATCTTTTTCACACTTAATTGCTCTGGCTACGACTTCCAATGCTATGTTGAATTAAAGTGGCAAGAATGGGCATCCCTGTCTTGCTCCTGATCTTAGAGAGAAAGCTTTCAGCTTTTTACCCTGGAATATGCTGTTAGTTGTATACTTGTCATATGTGGTCTTTATTATGATGAGGTAAGTTCCTTCCCTATCCAATTTCCTTATAGTTTTTGTCATGAAAGAATATCGATTTTGTCAAATGCTTTTTCTGCATCTATTAAGATGATTATTGACTAACAGCTGCTTTTTTTGTTTGTTTGTTATGGTCCTCTGTGACTTATGAGTGCAAACCTTGCTGGTTTTCAGAAGTAGGTAATTTAGAAGCCCAACCTCTTTGGTGCCAGTCTTAAAAGTTGGGGCACTAAATGTATGATTCAAACCTTTTACTCCAGAGGGAGAAGCTGGGAGTTAGAGAGTTCCCTCCTGATTATATGGTGCTGTCCCTTGGGGTAGGATTTATAGAGTATATCTCAGACTTTCTTATCCATATCCATATTCATAAAATCCAAAAATCAAGTATTTTCTAATTTGCCTGGTGTGTGAACGTCATTCAGCTAGTTTCTGAATTTCTCTCGGAGGGAATTGCTCTCTATATAGCTGTATCTGTGCATCTGTGGAAGGGGAGAAATACAGGAACATCCTATGTCGCCATCTTGGTCTGGACCCTAAGTGGGACTTTTTCTTAGGAAAATTTCCACAAGAAAGTTAACTAAAAAGTTTTATTTCTTGAATAGATGTAGGGCTATTTGTGGTATCTGTTATAACACTATTTTCATCTTTTTTTTATGTCTATATATTTTATTTGTAATTAAGGTATAATTGTTGATACTTTATATCAATATATATTGATAACTTTTTCTTGATCTCTTAATATCCTTTGCTTTGTTATGGTAACCATTTTGTGCTTTTCTTATTTTAGCCAATCTTCTAAATAATCTTTCCTATTATTGCCAGAGTTATTTTTTATAATACACATCTGCTCATGCAGTAATTTGCTTACAGAATAAACCCTATATTCCTTAAAATGATATTCATGACCCTTTACATCTACTATAACCTAATTTATACCTAACTTATTAAATACAGGGTGGTGGTAGAAAGTGAAGGTTAAAATCATGACTTCTAGTTAGCAAATCCTGACTTCATTACTTATGAGCCTTTTAGCAAGTTCAGGTTAATTAACTGCTCTATGCTTCATTTACTCATCCAAAAAAATAAGAACAGTAAGCATAATAATTAACCAATAGGATTGTTGTAACAAAATAGTTAATCTATATTAACAGAGAGAGAGGGAGAAGCAGAGTCCCCACCAAGCAGGGAACCTGATTCAAGACTCAATCTCAGGCCCTGGGATTGATTTCCATTAATTACATCTGACTTATCAGATCCTACTTATTTGTCAAGTCATAGTTTAGTCAGCACCTTCTCCATGAGAACTTCCTTGAAGCTAGTGTTCATCGTCCTCTATATCTACTCACTGACAAGCTTCTGTCCTTGTGGATTGTATCTCTTTTACTGTTACTGTGAATAATTCTTCTTGGTCCTAACAAAGGCTGATCCCTTTACCAAGGAATCAAGATTCTATCCCTTCCTGCCAACTCAATGATACATATTTGGCAAATCTCTCCCTTTCCTCCTGCATCATCAATGTTTCATCAAATTTCATCACTTTCTCTTCCTATTCATTCCCATTAGCTTCTAAACATGCATTTTATTTTCACCTATCTTAAATAAATAAGCAAATATATATCCTCTTCATACTTTCTCTTTAAGCTACTACTCATTTCTTGGATTTCCTTGACAGCAAGTACTATATTCAATTACTCTCTGTCCCATTCTCTTGAACCTGTTTTAAACAGGCTTTCACTCCTATGGCTCCACTGAAACTGCTCAATGACATTGACAAATCCAATAGGTAACACCTACCCTACCTATCCTCATTTAGTTCAATAACACAATTTAACACAGTGGAACATTTGCATTTGGCATTTGGTTTTCCTTGACATATCATCCTCTTTTCTTCTGGGATGCATTCCTCCTATCCTATTGTATAATTATTCTCAATCTTCTTTGCTGATTTCTCCTTGTCTCCTAGCCTCCTAATCCTGAAGAATGTTAGAGTTCTATTCCTGTTTATCTTCTTTTCTCTTTCTTTCCTCTCTCAACAGTTACTTCCTTGGTGAGCTCACTTAATATTGTGACTCAAATCCCATCTATATCATCTGAGTGTATATCTCCTTAGTCAGATGTCTCAGCTGGCCTCCTTAAAACCTCCACTTGTATGACTGATAGACTTCTTTCCCCTGTAAAGGTGCTACAGTTTTGAAATAGCCAGAGTGTTGTTTTTCATCTTTATCAGTATCTTTTTATTTGCACCTGAGACAGTGAAATCAATTTTGAGAACATAACTGGCTATGAAATAAAGGAATACTTAGGGCGGCACAGTGTATCCTGACATGTGCAGTTCTATAAGAAAGAAACAGAAAATGAGGATAAGATGGAGAATCAGGAAAAAGTGCTTTACTTTGAGCATATTTTGATATTATAAATCAAAATGTGTTCCATTATTTTAAAGTGTCATGTAGCTAAGTGGGGAAAGGAGGTTGGGTAGAAGTTTTTATCTCCTACAGCAGAACTCCAAGAATGAGTCTTGAAAAAGAGAACCTGAAGTTACTCTTCATATCATGAGATCTACAAGACCATCAACCAGAAACAATTCCCAGATCATTGGGAGTTTGTTATGAAACTAACTACACATAATTCAACTGGTAAACATAACACATCTCTGAGAATGTGAAGGTGTTGGTGTCTCCTTTTATAATAGTATACAAGTAAATTTGAAAAAAATTAATATAAACTTTGCTATTAGCATGACCCTTTAATCTGACACAAAACATTTTTTTAAATATTTTATTTATTTATTTTAGAGAGAGAGAGAGCATGAGAGGGGGAAGGTGAGAAGGAGAAGCAGACTCCTCATGGAGTTGGGAGCCCGATTCGGGACTTGATTCTGGGACTCTGGGATCATGACCTGAGCCAAGGGCAGTCGCTTAACCAACTGAGCCACCCAGGTGCCCAAGAAATTTCTTTTGAGGTGTTTTCTTTTTGTTAGGTCTTGTCATAGAACTCACATGTCCATTCCCATTTGGGCCTAGAAAAAAGACTAACAGAATTGTTATATGGCTGTGATGGCTAATAATATTATTACTTTGGTTAGGCTATTGTACCCAGTTATTTTTATTATTTTTTTAAATATGTTATGTTAATCACTGTACAGTACATCAGTAGTTTTTGATGTAGTGTCCCAAGACTCATTGTTTATGTATAACACCTAGTGCTCCATGCAATATGTGCCCTCCTTAATATCCACCACCAGGCTCACCCATGCGCCCACCTCCTCCCCTCTAAAAACCTCAATTTGTTTCTCAGAGTCCACACTCTCTCATGGTTCCCCCCCAGCTCTCCCCCTTCACTTTTCCCTTCCTTCTCCTAATGTCCTCTGTGTTATGCCTTATATTCCACAGGTAAGTGAAACCATATGGTAATTGACTTTCTCTGTACCTGGTTATTTTATCAGATATTTAGATCTAACTTTTGCTGTGATGATATTTTGAAGATATGGATAATAGCTACAAGTTGACTTTAAGTAAAGGAGATTACCCTTGATAATGTAGGTGAGCCTCATCCAATCAGTTGAAGGGCTTATGACCAAAAACAAGGGTTTTTCCTGGTAAGGAAACTCTGTCCTAAACTGAAACATAAATGCTCACCTGGGTCTCCAGTCTGTCAGCCAACTGTAGGAATTTAGGATTTGGCAACCCCCACAACTGGAAGGAAATTCTTTAAATAAGTCTCATTACACACACACACACACACACACACACACACACAATTACATATATTTATGATATACAGTGCTTTATTATATATATAATATATATCTATGCATTTCCTATTATATCTTGACTGATGCAATGGTTATTTTTGAGTTTGGGATTATGGGTTTCTTTTTCTTACTTTTTATTTTTCTATATACCACATTGTCCTTAATGAACATATCTTACTCTTTTCAGGAAAGAACATAAACTCGTTTTGACCAATCTCCCAAGTATTTCAGAAATCTGTAAACGTGATTTCTGTGATGAGAAATTGTTACTTTTGCCTTTCTAGAGAGATAGTTGCAATTTGCATGTAAAGTTGGACCAACTCAAATTATGTATTTGGCATTTCAAAAAAACTTGATTTTTTTTCCCCTTAAAGCTTGTTTTAAAATGTCACCATGGGAATTGGTGATTAGGAAGACTATGGCTTTGGTAAGAACTGGTGTAGAGACAAAAAAACCAAAACCAAAATCAAAACCAAAACAACAATAAAAAACCAACCAAACAAAAACTCAAAAGAATCATGTAATGTGTAACAATCAAGTGATATGATAGAATAAATCATATTATCATATTACTAGCTCATTTCCTCAATTCATGAGGTTTCTGAATTAGCAGGTTAGAAAAATATGTTAGACAGTGTATCTTGATTCTAGGATTTCATGAGATTTCTTTTGATGAATAGAAAATATGAAGGACTATAGGCTGAATGTGACTTGCTTTAGATTTTGAGTTATCGAGTCCACATGACAAAGTCTTGAATTAAGGCACTGTTATTAGGGGTGAAAGGGAAATGGACATGAGATTTATTATGGAGATACACAAATAATGGCAGTCACTGCCTGACTGGATGTCGATCTCAGTGGAGAAAGGAACATTTCACATGATTTTACAGTTTGGACATGTGGGAATATGTGTATTCCATTCACTAAAAGGGGAAAATAGACACAGAAACACATGTTGGGGAAGAGAAATTAGAGATGACAATTTTAAGTTTAGATGTTCTGAGTTTTAGGTGTTTATGGATATCTCCATATGGAGATATTCAGTAGACAGCAAAAATATCTTCAATAGCTCAGGGAACACCCAAATGCTCCATGTGTAAGTCACATTTAGGTCTAAGCAAATATCAAGAATTCCAGTAGTAAAGAAGGAGAGGATATTCGATATATCTGGGGTAATAAATTATTGAGGAATAGTTCTTAAATGGACGATGCTGGTAGATAGGAATATATTAAAGCTATATTAGACATCTTATGAAAGAGAAAAAGGGCAAAATAATATTAATAAACATATATAATAAATACATAAAATAATAAAGCTGTATCAGATGGCATAATGAAAAAGAATGGCTGAGAGAATAACATGCAGAGCACCTGATGAATATGATACAGGACTTCTTTCTTTAAGACAGAAATAAGTAAGGAATAAGTATAGATGTTGGGGAGAAAAGAGTTAAAAGCATCAGGCTGGGGCACCTGGGTGGCTCGGTGGGTTAAATCCTTTGCCTTCTGCTTGGGTCACAATCCCAGGGTCCTGGGATCGAGCCCTGCATCGGGCTCTCTGCTCAGCAGGGAGCCTGCTTCCTCTTCTCTCTCTGCCTGCCCCTATGCCTACTTGTGGTCTCTGTCTCTCAAGTAAATAAATGAAATCTTTAAAAAAATAAAAAAAAAAAACCAAAAGCATCAGGCCCATGATTCATTTCTCCCGATTACCAGGGTGATGTTTCTGAGGGAAAGAAACGAAGGCAGGTGACCTGTTCTCATTTCCTTATATATATGGCAACTGGTCCTTTGGGTGATATTTGTTAGGAGGAGAGTCCTTATCTATGGGATGTTCTTTTTAGGCTATCCCTGGGTTATAATTGCTTATGGAAAAGCATCTAGGATTTATGGATTTATGAGGCAAAGGTCATGAAAATGTGACATAAGTTCTACAATTCTCTGGGGGTGTAAAATAAAGATGTTTTATAATTGAACCCTTCTGATTATATAAGGTGAGCCATAAACCTCACTAGGAAACCTCATCCATTCTGGGTCAGATGGCTTTTGTCCAATGTGGAAAGGAAGGCCTAGGGAGCCGTACAGGGCATCCCAGACTTCTCCTTCTTTGTGTCTCTAGATTTCTTATATGCTTGACATTATTACTAAAAATTGAAAAATGTAAGGTCTTTGATATGTGTGGTTTTGATTTGGTGATTTGATAATGTGTGTTGTGTCAGGTATTAATTTGGTGGGTTGGAGACACAGTAGACCTGTATTTTCTCCATGGATTAGGAGCACGATTATCAGCTAAGAGTAAGGGGATCAGCTATGGGATTTAATAGAATATTAAGTAAAGATTTTGACTAGTATGTGTGGGGGAATGGAAGAGGAACTTTACCAGGAAGTATAACATGATTGCAAATAGGGATTGAGATTTAGCTAAATTA
>PISX010026041.1:0-25221 GCA_004024625.1 Mellivora capensis | reverse complement strand
AGGGGGAGTGGGAGAGGGAGAATCAGGCTTCCCCCTGAGCAGGGAGCCTGATATGGGGCTCAATCCCAGGACCCTGGGATCATGACCTGAGCCGAAGGCAGATGCTTAATGACTGAGCCACCCAGGTACCCCCAATTTTCTTGATAAGCTTATATATTTTATTTTCTCGGGGGTCCAAAGCCTTCACCAGATTGCCCAAGGAGTTCGTGGCATAAAAAACAATTAAGAATCCCTGCACCTACTGGGTATTTACCCCAAAGATACAGATGTGGTGAAAAGAAGGGCCATCTGTACCCCAATGTTTATAGCAGAAATGGCCACAGTCGCCAAACTGTGGAAAGAACCAAGATGCCCTTCAAGAGACGAATGGATAAGGAAGATGTGGTCCATATACACTATGGAGTATTACGTCTCCATCAGAAAGGATGAATACCCAACTTTTGTAGCAACATGGACGGGACTGGAAGAGATTATGCTGAGTGAAATAAGTCTAGCAGAGAGAGTCAATTATCATATGGTTTCACTTATTTGCGGAGCATAACAACACGGAGGACATGGGGAGATGGAGAGGAGAAGGGAGTTGAGGGAAATTGCGGGGGAGATGAACCATGAGAGACTATGGACTCTGAAAAATAACCTGAGGGTTTTGAAGGGGCGGGGGATGGGAGGTTGGGGGAGCCTGGTGGTGGGTATTATGGAGGGCACGCATTGCATGGAGCACTGGGTGTGCTGTAAAACTATGAATTCTGTTACGCTGAAAAGAAATTTAAAAAAAAAATATTAAAAAAAAAAAAAAAAGAATCCCTGCACCAGGAGGACCTCAGGTGTCTGCAGTTAGTTGCTAGGCTATAATAAAGTGTACAAGTGGGATGTCCTGATGTCTAGTAAAAACCCTCAATGACAGGCAAGAAAAACAAAAGCAAAAATGAACTATTGAGGGGGCCAACTGGGTGGCTCAGTTGGTTAAGTAGCTACCTTTGGCTCGGGTTATGATTCCTAGGTCCTGGGATCGAGCCCCATCAGGCTCCTTGCTGGGTGGGGAGCCTGCTTCTCTCTCACCCTCTGCCTGCCTGCCTGTACTCGCTCGCTCTCTCTCGCTCTCTCTCACTATCTCTCTCTCTGTCAAATAAATATAATCTTTAAAAAAAATGAACTATTGGGACTTCATCAGGATAAAAAGTTTTTGCACAGCATCAAAAGAATGAAATCTTGCCATTGCAATGATGTGGATGGAACCAGAGGGTATAATGCTAAGTGAAATAATTCAGAGAAAGACAATTATCATATGATTTCACTCATGTGGAATTTAAAAAGCAAAACAGATGAACACAGGGGAAGAGAAGGAAAAATAAAATAAGACGAAAATTCAGAGGGAGGCAAACCATAAGAGACACTGAAGTCTAGGAAACAAACTGAGGGTTGCTGGAGGAGTAGTGGGTGGGGGGAATAGGATAAATGGGTGATGGGCATTACGGAGGATGCTCCATGTAATGAGAACTGGTTATTATATGCAACTGATGAATCACTCAATTCTACCCCTGAAACTAATACAAAAACAAAAGTACCCTCCATGACAGTAAATAAAGCCTAAAAGCCTAGAGTGGATTTATCGTAGGGAAAGGTAAGGAAGTGGAGTAGAAAATAAGAGATAAAGGGGATACAGAGAATACTAGTTCATAGATTCTTGACATTTAAGAAAATTCAGTGTATTATTCTCAATAGATAATACATTTGGGGCACCTGGGTGACTCAGTAGGTTAACTGTTAGACTCTTGATTTCAGCTCAAGTCATTGATCTCAGGGTCGTTAGATTGAGCCCCAACTTGGGTTCCACACTCAGTGGGAAGTCCACTTGGGATTCTTTCCCTTCCCTCCCCCTGCTCCTGCATGTACGAGCTCTCTCTCTGAAATAAATGAATAAATCTTAAAAAGAATATGTTCATGATGGAAAATTCAGAAGACATAAAGAATAAATAGAAAGGAAGTTTCCTCTCTACCTCAACCCCTCAGCCACATCCTTGGAGAAAACCAGTGTTATCATCTGTAAATAGTTTCACGGATAACTCTGCACATATCAGCAAATATATAGATATGTTCTCCTCCTACTGTTTATTTGATAAGATAATAGTGTATGTTACACGATCTTTTGTAACTTGTTTTATTCACTGAAATTACATCTTGGAGTTGCTTTCATGTTAGTATGTAACCATTTCTCTGTTTATTGGGGAGTATTAGTTGCAGAGTTTTCTATTGTATAAATGTGTCATGATTTCATTTCCTATTTTTGAGCATGCAGTTTTTTGTCTTTTATTTTTTTTTAAAGATTTTATTTATTTATTTGACAGAGAGAGATCACAAGTAGACAGAGAGGCAGGCAGAGAGAGGAGGAAGCAGGCTCCCTGCTGAGCAGAGAGCCCAATGCGGGGCTCGATCCCAGGACCCTGAGATCATGACCTGAGCCGAAGGCAGCAGCTTAACCCACTGAGCCACCCAGGCGCCCTTTTTTTTTTTTTTTTTAAAGATTTTGTCTTTTATTATTATAAACTATGCCACAATGAATGTGTACATGTCACTTCACACCTGTTGGAGTAATTCTACTAGATAAATCCCTAAGAGTGGAATTGCTGAGTCAAAGAATATATATATTTGTAATATTATTATTGATATATTGCTTTCCACAAATGTTGAACCAGTTTACATTTCTTTTTTTTTAAGATTTTATTTATTTATTTGACAGAGAGAGAAAAATCACAAGTAGGCATAGAGCCAGGCAGAGAAGGGGGAAAGCAGGAACCCTGCCGAGCAGAGAGCCCAACGCAGGGCTCGATCCCAGGACGCTGAGACCATGACCTGAGCCGAAGGCAGAGGCTTTAACCCACTGAGCCACCCAGGCACCCCTGAAAGCCATTTTTTTTAAAGATTTTATTTATTTATTTGACAGACAGAGATCACAAGTAGGCTGAGAGGCAGGTAGAGAGGGAGGAAAGAAAGCAGGCTCCCCACTGAGCAGAGAGCCCGATGTGGGGCTCGATCCCAGGACCCTGGGATCATGACCTGAGCCGAAGGCAGAGGCTTTAGCCCACTGAGCCACCCAGGGACCCCCCTGAAAGCCATTTTTTAAAAAATACTTTATTTATTCATTTGAGAGAGGAGCATGAGGGAGAGGTGCAGAGGCAGAGGGAGAAGCAGACACCTGCTGGGCAGGGGGCCCAATGCAGGACTTGATTCTAGGACCCTGGGATTATGATCTGAGCTGAAGGCAGATGCTTAATCCTCCCACTCTCCCTGCTTCTGCTCCCTCTCTCGCTGTGTCTTTCTCTGTCAAATAAATAAATAAAATCTTTAAAAAAATTTTTTTTTCAGGGTGCCTGGGTGGCTCAGTGGGTTAAAACTTCTGCCTTCGGCTCAGGTCATGATCCCAGAGCCCTGGGATCGAGTCCCGCATCGGGCTCTCTGCTCAGCAAGGACCCTGCCTCTCTCCCTCTCTCTCTCTCTCTGCCTGCCTCTCTGCCTACTTGTGATCTCTGTCTGTCAAATACATAAATAAATAAAATTTTTAAAAAAGTTTTTTTCCTTGGGGCTCCTGGGTGTTCAGTTGGTCAAGTGTCCGACTCTTGATTTCAGCTCCGGTCATGATCTCAGGGTTGTGAGATCGAGCCCCACATTAGGCTTTGTGCTAGGCATGGAGCCTAGTTAAGATTCCCTCTCTCTTGCTCTCTCCCACTCTCACTCACTCTGCTCCTCCCCCGAATTATTAAAAAAAAAAGAAGAAATTTTTCCTTGTTGGTATATAGTTGAACTTATATATCTTTTATCTTATGGATCTGGGTTAGGACTTATACTTAGTAAGTTATAAAAATATTCCCTACAGCTTCTTTTAGTAATTTCTTTCTCCTTTGTAATCAGTTAAAATCTTTGATCCATCTGGAATTTTTGGTATAAGATGCTATTATTTACTTTATTTAATATTTTCCTGTTCGTTTTGGTATAAGATGCTATTATTTACTTTATTTAATATTTTCCTGTTCTTTTTTTTTTCAAGATTTATTTATTTATTTATTTTTTGAGAGAGAGAGCACGAGCAGGAGGGGCAGAGGGAGCGAAAATCTCAAGCAGACTCCAAGCTGAACAGGGGGCCTGGCACAACCTGATCTCACGACCAGGAGATCACGATCTTAGCCGAAACCGACAGTTAGTCACTTAACCAATTGTGCCACACTGGTGCCCCTCTTGTTCATATTTTTATACGTATATATAAATCACAGCATATATACAATTTGTTAAGACCAAGTGTTCATTCATAACCAAGAGATAATTTTTTATAACTTTATTTTTAAAATTTTTAAAAGATTTTATTTTTAAGTAATGTCTACACTCAATGTGGGCTCAAACTCACAACCCCAAGATCAAGAGTTGGATGCTGTACCGAACTGACTGAGCCAGCCAGGCACCCCAAGCATAGAGATTCTTAGTAATTCTGGGGGGGAAATGTAATAATAGTTAGCAAACTTTGGGGGAACCTGGGTGGCTCACTTGGTTTAACATCTGCCTTTGGCTTGGGTCATGATCCTGGGGTCCTGGGATCAACGCCCGCACTGGCCTCCCTGCTCAGCAGGAATCCTGCTTCTCCCTCTGCCTCTCCCCTGCTCATATTCTCTCTCTCAAGTAAATAAATAAAGTCTTAAAAAAAAAAAGAAGTTAGCAAACTTCCCCACAGGCAAATGCACATTTAGCCCAAATTTTGTATATATTTTCAGGTTTCTGGGTTCATGATATAATTTCACACAATAGATTATTATACACTGGGCTTTTTCACTTAGTGATATAGCTTGCCTGTTGTCTTATATTCATATATAAAAAGCTTCCTCATGTGATGCCTCATGTGGCTCAGTCGGTTAAACATCTGACTTTGGCTTAGGTCATGGGGGAAGTCATGATCTCAGGGTCCTGGGATTGGGCTTTGTGCTCAGTGGGGAGTCTCTTTGTCCCTCTCCCTCTGCCTTCCCCACGCTTGTGTGTGTGTGTATGTGTACGCCCCCTCCAAAATAAAATTCTAAAAAAGAGTAAAAGCTTCCTCATTTTTTAAGGCCACATTATATTCCATTGGATGTATATACCATAATTAAATTAACCATATAATACTCTGATGAGCATATAGATGGTATCATGTAGTGATTAAAGAAGTCTAGAGCCATATGGCCTGGGTTTGAACTCCAGCTCCATCCCTTACTAGTTCTGTGACCTCAGGCAAATTATTTAGCCTCTCCAAACCTCATTTTCTTCATCTGTAAAATGGGAATAATACCTATGCATCAAGTTATTAATTTTTACTTATGAGTGAGCAGTACTCTATAGACATGTTATTAGTGTTCTGAGCAACATATTTAGTTCCATCTCATTAATATATTTTATAGTTGCTGACAGAACAGAACCCTGCCAGATTGCCAAAATTCCCATTCTTTTTTTTTTTTAAAGATTTTATTTATTTATTTGACAGACAGAGATTACAAGTAGGCAAGAGAGGCAGGCAGGGAGAGAGAGGAGGAAGCAGGCTCTCCGCGGAGCAGAGAGCCGGATGTGATGCTTGATCCCAGTACCCTGGGATCATGACCTGAGCCGAAAGCAGAGGCTTTAACCCACTGAGCCACCCAGGCGCCCCCAAAATTCCCATTCTTAAATTTCAGTTTATTTTATAGTGGTAATATATCTATAAGAACTTACTTATAAATAATTTAACTTCTCCAAACATTTATAACATGGGAATAGTAACTACCCAAACGTACTACCCATGATACTTGCCCATAAGTTATAGCTACCCATCGGTAAAATGGGAATAATACTTAACTCCTAAGGTTATGAGGATCAAATAAGTTAATATATGTAAAGCTTTTAGTAAACTAATCGGTCCAAAGGTAGGTGCTAATTTCTTCTTGCCATTACTCTGAATAAACTTCTACATGTTTGAGTATATACAAAAAATAAATTTCTAGAAGCAAAATATTTGTACCAAAGGGTTTGTGTATTTGTCACTTGTAATGGTTGTAAGTATGGGTTCAAATATGACCTTAGTTGCTGCAATGGATAAAATTCAGGATGTAAATTCTACTATAAACTTGTTACTTCAAGCTAATTGTCCTAAGATATTATGATGATCATTGATAGACGGGTCTCTTGCCATAGTGAAATCTGAGAAACATTTGCAGCATTTCTGCCATTTCAGTTCATATCACAATAGAAGACTGCCCTTTAGGAAGATCCTGATTTATCCTTACCCTTTACTTACGTAGTTGTTGCTACTACTACTAGTTAACTTTTCACCATTGCTTTATCTTCATTGCTCTGATATTCTTATGTATGTAGTAAGTTTACAGATTTTGATACTTATAAATGGATAATTTATAACAAAATATAAACAAACATCTAGAGCAAAAAGATGGAAATGGAGGCACCTGGGTGGCTCAGTTGTTAAGCGTCTGCCTTCGGCTCAGGTCATCCCAGGGTCCTGGGATCACCCGTGTCTGCCTCACTGCTCAGGGCAAGCCTGCTTCTCCCTCTGCCTGCTGCTTCCCCTGCTGTGTTCTCTCTCTCTCTTCCAGATAAATAAATAAAATATTTAAAAAAGAGAGATGAAACTATTTCTTAACATTCCTTTAAAATATAAAGCTGAATCTGCTGAATCTACTGGAGAACAGAAGGGAAATAATACTAATGATAAACTATAGCCTAAACTTGCCATACTGGACAAAATAAGAATGTTCTAGAATGCCCTTTGATTCTGTAGAAGAATTGGTACAATAATAGGCAATTAGTTATATTTCTGGAGGGGAAAAACAGCTTTATTATTTCAATAATATATTTGAGTGTCTCATTATTTCAGGTTACATAAATGTAGATAGAAATGATGGTTTAATGTATTATTAAAGACATTATTAGAAGCTGAAAGTGCTGGGATACTTGGGTGGCTCAGTTGGTTGAGCAACCAATTCTTGGTTTCTGCTCAGGTCATGATGAGTGGTCATGGGATCAAGCTCAGCAAAGAGTCTGCTCATCCCTCTCAATGAACAAGAATGTCCATTTCACCATTGTTTCTAACAGCAAGAACTGAAACTAAACTAAATGTTCAACAAGGGAATGGACAAATTGTGACATATTTATATAGGGGGACACCATACCTGAGTTAAAATGAATGATCAGGGACACCTGGCTGGCTCAGTTGGGAGAGCATGTGGCTCTTGATCTCAGGGTTGTGAGGTCCAGTCCCAAGTTGGGATAAAGTTTACTCAAAAATTTTTTTCAAAAATATGTGTTATAAAAAAATATATGTGTTAAGGGGTTCACTTGGTTAAGTGTGCGACTCTTGGTCTCATCTCAGGTCTTGATCTCAGTGTTGTGAGTTCAAGCCCCGTGGCTCTGCACTAGGCATGGATCCTTCTTAAAAAAAAAATGTGTTAAGAGGAGCGCCTGGCTGACTCAGTCGGAAGATCACAGGACTCTTGATCTTGGGATTATAGGTTCGAACCCTAGGTTGGGTGTAGAGATTACTAAACAACACTAAACTTAAAAAAAAAAATTTGTAAAGATAATTAAAAATTAAAATAAAATAAATGGACTAAACTATATCAAATAAATAAATAAATAATCTTTTTAAAAATATAAAAACAAAAAAATTAAAAATATGTTTAGTGAGGGGTGCCTGGATGGCTCAGTTGTTAGAGTATGGGATTCTTGATCTCAGGGTTCTGAGTTCAAGCTCTGCATAGAGCTTACTTAAACATAAATAAATAAATAAAATAATGTTGGATGGAAAAGACAATTTATATGCTCATCAGAGTATTATATGGTTAATTTATATAATATTTATAACAATTTATATGTCATCTACATAACACTTAAAAAATATAACAAATTATGCTGTATGTTTTTAATTAATACAACCCTTTATATTAATAATATAAAGACAGGTTTGGGTGTTGGAAAATGCCAAATTTAGATATTAGGATTAATTTGGAGAGGTGGGAGAGGGGAGGGCTAATGGAATAAGGAGATACACATTTAATTTCATTGAAAAAAAACAAAGCAAATATGGGGCATGTGGGTGGCTCAGTGAGTTAAGCATTCAACTCTTGGTTTCTGCTCAGGTCATGATCTCACTGTTGAGAAATCAATCCCTATGTCTGGCTCCACACTCAGTGCACAGTCTGTTTCAGATTCTCTCTCTCTCCCTCCTCCGCTCCCCTCCCCCACCTCCCACTTGGGCATGCATACGCTCACTCTATCTAAAATAAATGAATAAATAAAAAATCTTAAAAAATAAAGGAAAAGTAAAGCAAATATGGATAAAGAACTTAATAGAGCAAAGTGGTTGATAAAACTGTGTTATTATCTACATTGAAACAGTTTACAAAATTTTAAAAAACAAAGAAATTTGGCAGTTGATCTGTAACATGAAGATGTTGCTTTACCAATGTTTTTTAAAACACTGGTGGGGCACCTGGGTGGCTCAGTTGGTCAGGCCTCTTCCTTTGGCTCAGGTCATGATCCCAGGGTCCTGGGATGGAGCCCCACATCTGGTTCCTTTGACCTGAATGTAGACAAAGTCCACAAGCCAAAATGCTAGGCAGTGAAGTTTCCTACAATCATGAGTCATATTTACATACTTGCTCATTATGTGCATATTTGCTAATATGAATAATAGCTTCCATTTATTGAGTGTTTACAATATGCTAATTATCATGCTATGATTTTTTTAGTATTTTTAAAATTTTTTATACATTTTTTATTTTTTATTAACATATATTGTATTATTAGGCCCCAGGGCTACAGGTCTGTGAACCTATGATGTTTTACATGTGTATTTTTTAATGATTGTATTTATCTATCTATTATCTATCTATCTATTTATTTATTTATTTGGGGTGGGGAGAGGGGAGAGTGGGGTGGTAGAGAAAGAGCAGAGGGAGAGGGACAAGCTGACTCTGACCTGAACACAGAGCGTGACCAGGGGCTTGATCCTACAGCCCTGAGATCATGACCTGAGCTGAAATCATGAATCAGATGCTTACCTACTGAGTCACCCAGGTACCCCGAAGATTTTTTTTACATGTACTATCTCATTTAATTCTTACAACTCCTCTCACTTATTTTCCCCATTTTGCAGGTTAGGAAAATGACACAAATTAAATAACTTGCCCCAACTCACACAGATGGTATGTGCTTGAGCATCTGATTTTTACAACATTAACACAAAGAAGCTTAATAAAATGTATTTGCTGTGAAATATCATTTTGGAGTAGACTAGAATTTCTAATGAGTCCTTAGAAATTATTTTCCTTTGGAATATTACAAGAACAAATTGTCTGAAAAGTGCCCATCACCCTTACATGAATGGTTCTCACTTGGAATTGTCCAAAAAAGATTTGGTGAGGAATGGGTGGTGGCAAGGCACCTGCCCGGCTTGGTTGGTAGAGCTTGCAACTCTTGATCTCAGGGTTTGAGCCCCACATTGCATGTGGAGATTACTTACAAAATTAAAATAAAAATAATAAAAAGAGATGGGTGGTAGAAGTGAGGCAGCGACTATTGCTCTCTGAAGGCTATCTTGATGAGAGATGGTGAGAGACAAGGATTCTAGCTTGTCCTTTCCTCCTGGGACTCATGCTGTAGTTCTCACCTGTGGGCCCTGCTGAGCCATAGTGACCCCAGTTCTACCGGCAGAGGCAGAGTAGACAGTCTTGGCCTGCTTGTCCCACAGTTATGGATGCTTTTGTTCTTATAATGACTCCATTAGTTCATAATACTCATAGTGGTTCTGTTCCCCTAATTGATTCCTAATAGAGATAGGCTTTATTCATGTAGTTTAAGCATTAACAAGAATTTTTGTTGTTTTAAAATTGTAATAGTAAGACATCTTCATTGTAGAAAGAATGCCAAATGTAGATAAGAAAAAAAAAAACCCAAAAAACTAACTGTAACCCTCCAACAAAAGTTAACTGTGAACCCATTATTCACCCATTGTTTCCCAGCCTTTTTTTTTTTTTAAGATTTTATTTATTTATTTGACAGACAGAGATCACAAGTAGGCAGAGAGAGAGAGAGGAAGCAGGCTCCCTGCTGAGCAGAGAGCCCAACTCGGGGCTTGATCCCAGGACCTTGAGCCGAAGGCCAAGGCTTTAACCCACTGAGCCACCCAGGCACCCCCATGTTTCCCAGCCTTTTTTAACAGAGTAGAACCATGTAGTTCAAATCGTTTCATACATTTTAAAAAACTTACATGCATTACTTTAACATATTTCCAGGTTATAAAATACTATACAACACCTATTTTCGGGATGTTTCTTTGCATGGACACATTATAATTTACTCAATAATTTCTTTACCACTAGACATTCAGATGGTTGCTGGTTTTTTACTATTTAAGCAAAGCTTTGATAAACATTTTTTTTTTTTAGATTTTATTTATTTGACAGACAGAGATCACAAGTAGGCAGAGAGGGAGAGGGAAGCAGGCTCCCTGATGAGCAGAGAGCCGGACATGGGGCTCGATCCCAGGACCGTAGGATCATGACCTGAGCCAAAGGCAGAGGCCTCAACCCACTGAGCCACCCAGGCACCCCGATAAACATTTTTATAATTAAGTTTTATCTTGCTATTTGTAGATAAATTACTAGACAGAATTTCTAGGCCAAAGTATATATAAAAATTAAAGACTTAAATAATTTTACACAGTTTCTCTCCAGAAAAGGTGAATCAATTTTTTAAATAAAGAATTTATTTATTCATTCATTCATTCATTCATTTATCTAAGAGAGAGAGAGAGAGAGAGCGCGAGCGCGCACAAGTAGGGGGAGGGGCAGAGGGAGAGGGAGAGGGAGAGGGAAAAGGAGACTCATAGCCAAGTAGGGAAGCCTGATGGGAGACTCAATCCCAGAACCCAGGGATCATGACCTGAGCGGAAGTCAGAGGCTTAAATGACTGAGCTACCCAGGCGCCCCAAAGCTGAAATAATTTTATATTCTCACCAATAAAGTACTACTCTGTGATTCCTCTCTATCTTAGCCCAAGCTAGAAATTATTATTAAACATTTTCTTTCAGGTGTGCTTGGGTGGCTCAGTCATTATGTGTTTGCTTTGGGCTCAGGTTATGATCCCAGACTCCTGGGATCCCGTCCTGCATAGGGTTCCCGGCTCAGGGGGAAGCCTCCTTCTCCCTCACCCACTCCCCCTGCTTGTGTTCCCTCTCTTGCTGTGTCTACCTCTGTCAAATTAATTAATTAATTTAAAAAAAATTTTTTTTTCTTCCGGAGCAGCAGGGTGGCTCAGTCGGTTAAGCATATGCCTTTGGGTCAGGTCATGATCCCGGGGTCCTGGGATCGGGTCCCACATTAGTCCTGCACCGGGCACCTTGCTCAGCAGGGAGCCTGCTTCTCCCTCTCCTCCCGGCTCTTGCTCTCTGTCACTATCTCTGTTTCGCTCAAATAAATAAATAAAATCCTCAAAAAGAAAATTTCTTTCATGGCATCTAAGGAGTTTGAATTTTTTTACTGAAAAAATATTTCCAATTTATACCAGCATATTTTTGTCCTGTTTGGGTTTTTGTACTTTGCATTTATTTTTTACAAGTAGAGTAATATTTGTAATGTTAGAATGGTTTCCTTAGTTTGCAGGATTTTTTTTCCCCAATTTTATTTATGATGGTTAGATATGCAGAATTAAAAAAATTTTTTTTTGTTTCATTTCTTAAGTAATCTCTCCACTCAGCTCGGGGCTCAAACTCCTGATCCCCAGATCAAGAGTTGCATGTTCCACCAACTGAGCCAGCCAGGTACCTCAGATATACAGAATTATTTAAATTTAGTCCAATCTATCAATTTATAGATTCTATTTTTCTTTTTTTTTTAATTAATTAATTTATTTATTTATTTGACAGACAGAGATCACAAGTAGGCAAGAAAGGCAGGCAGGAAGAGAGGAGGAAACAGGCTCTCCGCGGAGCAGAGAGCCCGACGCGGGGCTCGATCCCAGGACCCTGGGATCATGACCCCAGCCGAAAGCAGAGGCTTTAACCCACTGAGTCACCCAGGCGCCCCTATAGATTCTATTTTTCATGTTATGCCTACAGTAAAGGCCTTCCACAACCTAAGATTATATTATTTTCTGTTATATTTTCTTTTAGTACCTTTACAGTTTAATTCTGCATTTTTGGTAAATGATATGAAATTGAGAACATTTTTCCCGTAGAATGACTAAGCACTTTTCCCTTCAGCCATCTTATAATAAAGTCTTACATACATATTCTGTTTCAAGATTTTCTGCTTCATAGCTTTGTTTTTTCCTATTCCTATATACATGTTACTGCTCTACTTTATTTTTCATCTCAGTATTTATTACGTCCTGGTCAATACAGGCAAATTTGTAGTGGGAAAACTTGCCTATAACAATTTAATATGAGCAAGTAGCACCCTTGGAGTGCCTGGCTGACTCAGTGGGTAGAGCATGTGACTCTTGATCTCTGGGTTGTGGGTTCGAGCCTCACCTTGGGTGTAGAGATTACGGGAAAATAATTTTTTTTAAAAGATTTTATTTATTTATTTGACAGAGAGAGATCACAAGTAGGCAGGGAGGCAGGCAGAGGGAGAGGAAGAAGCAGGCTCTCTACTGAGCAGAGAGCCGGATGCGGGGCTCTATCCCAGGACCCTGGGATCATGACCTGAGCCGAAGGCAGAGGCTTTCACCCACTGAGCCACCCAGGCGCCCCCTTAAAAATAATTTTTAAAAAATCTTTAGGGCGCCTGGGTGGCTCAGTGGGTGAAAGCCTCTGCCTTTGGCTCAGGCCATGATCCTAGGGTCCTGGGATCGAGCCCCACATCGGGCTCTCTGCTCTGCAGGGAGTCTGCTTCCTCCTCTCTCTCTCTGTCTGCCTCTCTGCCTACTTGTGATCTCTCTCTGTCAAATAAATAAATAAAATCTTAAAAAAATAAAAAATAAAAATATTTTAAAAAATAAATAAAAAGAAGCTCCCTTGACATAAATTCTACCTTTATGTGGATCTTTATCTGAATTTTTTTTATAATTATCCTAGTGCCATGCTTCCTATATAACTTGCCTTGGCTCCTTATGCTACAGAGAAGAAAAAGAAACCTCTAGGAGTGTTTTCTTGTTGAGTTCATGGACTAAGATTCCCTGTCTCCTTTGCTTCAGTTCACCAACCCAAACCCACACAACAAACACGAATCAGTGATAGCATTTCAGAAATATTTTTAGACATTAATTCTAATGAAAGCAGTAGCTTGAAGGAATTTATATTAAGCTTCTAATAGAATCAGAGGAAATAAAAAAGGAGAAGCAGATTCATATCTGTGGAAGCTCAAAAAACTTAAGTTATGCTCATATCAAGAAATAATTCTTGGGACGCCTGGGTGGCTCAGTTGGTTAAGCGGCTGCCTTCAGCTCAGGTCATGATCCCAGCATCCTGGGATCGAGTCCCACATCGGGCTCCTTGCTCGGCAGGGAGCCTGCTTCTCCCTCTGCCTCTGCCTGCCACTCTGTCTGCCTGTGCTTGTTCTCTCTCTCTCTCTCCCTCTCTCTAACAAATAAATAAAAAATTTTTAAAAATTTAAAAAAAATTTAAAAGAAATAATTCTTAATATAGGTTTCAGTCAAGAAAAAGAATATATAGAGAAGAGGGGGGGAAAGTATAGAGTAAGAGCATAAAGAATGAAAGTAAAATTAAGACAAATGGTGCAAGAATGGGGGCACCTGGGTGGCTCAGTCGTTGGGCATCTGTCTTCGGCTTGGGTCATGATCTCAGCGTCCTGGGATGGAGCCCCGCATAGGCTCTCTGCTTGGCGGGAAGCCTGCTTCTCCCTCTCCCACTCCCCCTGCTTGTGTTTCCTCTCTCGCTGTGTTTCTCTCTGTCAAATGAATAAATAAAATCTTAAAAAAAAAAAAAGGTGCAAGAATGAAGAGAGATGGAAGGCGAGGGAAAAGGATGACCATAAGCAACTTCTAGGGTGAATGTTAATTTGCAGTAAAGTTCAATTCACAAATGTGCTCTGCTGTTCACTTGGGTTGTGGTAAATTATTCAACAACTGTCAAAAAGGGTCCTCAGGGCACCTGGGTGGCTCAGTCGGTTAGGCATCCGACTTCAGTTCAGATCATGATCTTGAGGTCCTGGGATGGAACCCTGCCTTGGGCTCTGCCTGCTCAGTGGAGAGTCTGCTTTTTCCTCTCCCTCTGCCCCTCTGCTGCTACTCATACTCTCTCTCTCTGTCTCTCAAATAAATAAAATCTTTAAAAGAAAAAATAATGGTCCTGAACATACTCATCTGTAATTAGATATACTTACGAAGTTTTCAGTTGTATTATACACACTGAAAGATCCGTTATTTTTATCTTGTAGTGGCTGGTATCCAACATCTAATAATGTCAGGTGAAATAAAACTGAAGTATTGCTCCCTGAATCACAGCCGAAATTTGACATGTTTCAGACTGTCTTGGACACCAACAAAAGAGAATAATTTCTAGAAGTATCTCACATAATAACCAACTCTTTTTTTTAACAATTTTTAAAAGATTTTATTTATTTATTCGACAGACAGAGATCACAAGTAGTCAGAGAGGCAGGCAGAGAGAGGAGGAAGTAGGTTCCCTGCTGAGCAGAGAGCGTGATGTGAGGCTCAATCCCAGGACCCTGAGGCCATGACCTGAGCAGAGGCAGAGGCTTTAACCCACTGAGCCTCCCAGGTGCCCCCCTTTTTTTTTTTTTTAAAGATTATTTAGTTGAGGGGTGTCTGGATGGTTCAGTGGGTTAAGCCTCTACCTTGGGCTCAGGTCATGATCTCAGAGTCCTGGGATCGAGCCCTGCCCTGGGCTCTCTGCTCAGCGGGGAGCCTGCTTCCCCCTCTCTCTCTGCCTTCCTCTCTGTCTACTTGTGATCTCTCTCTCTCTCTCTCTCTCTGTCAAATAAAATCTTTAAAAAAAAAAAAAAGATTATTTATTTGACAGAGAGAGAGAGAGATCACAATCAGGGAGAGTGGCAGAGGGAGAGGGAGAAGCAGGCTCCCAGCTGAGAGGGAGCCCAACACAGGGCTTGACCCTAGGATCATGACCAGAGTTGAAGGTAGCTGCTTAACTGACTGAGCCACCCAGGTGCCCCAACCCTTTATTTCCATAAGTTTGTTTATTTATTTAAATGATCTCTATACCTAATGTGGGGCTTGAACTCACCACCCCAAGATCAAAAGTCATATGTTCAGAGCATGTGGGAGGCTTGGTTGGTTAAGCATCCAACTCTTGACTCTTGACTCAGGGTCTGCACTGGGCATGGAGCCTGCTTGGGATTTTCCCTGTCCCTCTTCCTCTGCCCCTCCCCACTCATGCTCTCTCTCTTAAAAAAAAAAAAGAAAAGAAAGAAAAGAAAGAAAGAAATATATCATGCTTTCACAGAATGTTTTTGTTTTTTGTTTTGTAAGTGTTATATAGGTAGTATATTACCTTAGAGTAAAATTATGTAAGGGAAGAGTGAAGAGCTTCTTCCAGTGCCATTGCAAATGGATGATTGTGGGTAGTAAGTTGCTAGGGTTTTTAGACTTGACTGGATATATCTTTTTTTGTTGTTGTTTTTAAAGTTTTATTTATTTATTTATTTATTTGACAGAGAGAGAGAGAGATCACAAGTAGGCAGAGCAGCAGGCAGAGAGAGATGGGGAAACGGGCTCCCTGGCGAGCAGAGAGCCCCACACGGGGCTCCATTCCAGGACCCTGAGATCATGACCTGAGCCGAAGGCACAGGCTTAACCCGTTGAGCCACTCAGGCGCCCCTTGACTGGATATATCTAAAAAACATTAAATGGTTTTTTAAAAAATGTATTTTTAAAGATTTTATTTATTTATGTGACAGAGAGAGAGATCACAAGTAGGCAGAGAGGCAGGCAGAGAGAAAGGGGAGTAAGCAGGCTCCCTGCTGAGCAGAGAGCCCGATGTGGGGCTCCATCCCAGAACCCTGAGATCATGACCTGAGCCGAAGGCAGAGGCTTAACCCACTGAGCCACCCAGGCGCACAAATATTAAACGGTTTTATTTAAAATTTTAATATTTATGTCAGAAATCACATCTTCTGCAGTTCTTCAAGGTTACGATGAAAAATGTTAGATGCCAAGTTAAAGTATGCAAGGGATACATACTTTTTAAAAATTCCTCTGAAGTATGCAGACAAAAGGGTTCAGAGACTCCAGATCTGAATGAATTTACATTTCTTACAACTCTTAGAGTTTTATGAATACAGTCCTAAGAGGCCATTCAGAAACACCATAAATTGTGGAGGAGAAAAATAAAAAACACTTAAAGGCTTACTTTAATAAGAGTGGCCCTAACTTGGGAATAAACAACCCCCCATCCAATCTTCTCACAAACATTCACTTAACTACTTTCATGCCAAGATAAAGCCTTTGTATCTCTTTTTATGGTTGCTTAAAAATTATTATTTAAAAAAATACGCACTCAGTACAAAACTGCTTACAAAAATGATTTTGTAGCAGAGAGATGAGAAGATTTTTTCACCTGTTTTATAAAGATATGTGGTTGACTTATAGAAAAGTACTATGTGAAAGACAAGAAAAGAAAGGTAGCAAAGGTGAAGGCTAGAGATATCCAAATTCACAGCCCTCATGCACACACAGAGTTTATTTGCTCTCTCTTTGAATGTTTTAGTAGGAACTAAGGTAAGTGGGGGACTTACTCATTCTTGTTTTGTTTTGGCATTTGTTAGGTGTTAACCATGCAAAACTTGGGAAGCTAATGGAGCTACATAGGGCAGACGCTGCATCTCTGCTAACCTTCGTATGAGTTAGAATAAGACACCCTTTCCTCAACACATTTCCACATGTTGGAAAATTGTCGTAATTGTTAAAAGACACTTTATTGCTATCCTGTTATAGTAAACACATCTGTGACGCCCATGGCGTAGATGGCATTCTGTTCAGTTGCTCACTACACAGGGACAACTGGACATTAAAGTCTCTGGGAAGACTGACATCACTAAGAAATTCATGAATACCAAAACCCAAGCTCTACCATACCTTCATTCCCACCCAGAATGAGTATCACAATTCTTCAGTTAATTGGTTCATCGGCTCTCCAGAACTTCTGTTTTAAAACTACAGCCCTCTCAGTCTCTCATAATCCTGCCTTCTTCTTGTCTCCTTTTATTTCAGGAAAAAAACCCAAAGTCATCTGCTGGGAACTCCCTCAACTCCTGCTCATCAGATTTACACACATAGGTACCAATTTCTTCCTTCTTCCCCATTATCAAAAGTCAATCCTTGCACCTGTGTAATGTTGCCACATCCCTCATCTTCTGAGAATTTACAGCAAGCACTGTGACTTCTCTGTTCTAGTACCATCACTCTCTGTCTCAACTCCTCAAGACCTTATTATTCTTTTTTGGAAAATAGGGAGAACAATAGAACATACTATACAAAGCAGCTGGGAGAATTAAATGAGTGCTCAGTGCCTGTTGCACAGTATGTACAATAAGTTACCTATTATTTTTGTTTCTGCTAGCATTTACACACATTAGTCTTCTTCCTCATATAGTTACCCCACCTTCTTTCTAGAGTCCAGTCTTAAAATAGTTTTCTATTCTAATAGTTTCTTATCTTCAGTCTACTGCAACGAGGTTTCAGTGTCCGTAATTCCTTCTCCATGACCTCCCATGCGCTAAATCTAATGAATATTTTGTAGAGCTCATTGTAGTTGACTTTTCAGCATTTGATGATGAATAATTGTCAGATGAATAATAATCAGATGAATAATTGTCATCTTCATCATTTTTGAGTACTTCTTTTCACTTTAAATGGTATCAAAATCCCTCCCCCAGTATATTCTTTTTTTTAAAAAATATTTTATTTATTTGACAGAGAAAGAGCACAAGCAGGCAGAGCATCAGGCAGAGGGAGAGGGAGAAGCAGGCTCCCTGCTGAGCAGGGAACCCAATGTGGGGCTCAATCCCAGGACTCTGGGATCATGATCTGAGCCGAAGGCAGTCGCTTAACTGACCGAGCCACCCAGGCGGCCCCCCCAGTATATTCTTTAAACTCTTTGGGGGCATTGTCTCTTCCTCTACTCAATTTTTATTTTTAATTTTTTAAAAGTTTATTTTTTGGGGGAGTGCCTGGGTAGCTCAGTTGGTTAAGCATCTGCCTTCAGTTCAGGTCATGATCCCAAGGTTCTGGGATGAAGCCCCGTATCAGCCTCCCTGCTCAGCGGGAAGCCTGCTTCTTCCTCTCCCGTCCCCCCTGCTTGTGTTCCTTCTCTTGCTATCTCTCTCTGTCAAATAATAAAATCTTTAAACAAACAAACAAAAAACCCAAAATAGTACTTGTCATTATTGGATCCCCTCTCCCTCTGGTCCTCCTTTAAGTGATCCCTAACTTGGTGAATGGCACCATCATTTACTCAGTTGGACAAATCTCTTATCTGGAGACAGCCCTGATAATATTTTCTCTTCTTCCCAAACCCATCAATCAAGTCTTGTTCTTTTCCCCTCCAAAATGTTCTTAGAATGGACTCCCTTTTCTCCATTTCTTTCCTATTACCCTAGTCCAAGCTATCATCTTTCTGTATTATTATTAATAACTCCCAGTTGTTCCTACTCTAATCTATTCTCTACACATCAGTCTGAATATTTTCTTTTAGTCTGAATATTTTAAAAATAAAAACCTGATTGTGTTGCTTATATACTTAAAAGCTTTCTATTGTTTTTTAGGATCTAGATGAAAATCTTAACAAAGTTTGCAGTGCTCTGCTACGTCTGGCATGGGCCTTCTCTCCCAACTGTGTTCTAGTCATACTGGCTTTATTCTTGTTTCTAGAAACAGGCAAGGAATTTTGTCTCAAGGGTTTTCCTATGCTGTTCTCTTTATCTGCATGCCACTTCTATTACTTTTCTATAGCTGCTGAAACCAATTACCACAAATATAGTGGCTTAAAACTAAATTTATTTTAACAAACATCATTTTATAGTCCTGTAAGTGAGTAGTCCAACATGGGTCTCATTGGGTTATATCAAGGTGTTGAAAGGACTGGCTGGGATTCTTTCTGGAGGCTGAAGTGGAGAATCTGTTTCCCTGTCTTTTCCAGCTTCTGGGGGCCACCCACATTTGTTGGCTCATGGCCCACTTCCTTCATCTTCAAAGCCAGGAATGTTGCATCTTTCCAACCGTCCTTGTGTAGTTACAGCTCCCTTTGCACAAAGCTGGGAATAGTTCTCTCATTTTAAAGCCCCATGTTATAAATTGAGCCCACATTAATAGAAAATAATCTCCCTGTCTCAAGGTCCATATCTGCAAAGTCCCTTTTGCCATGTAGGGTACCATATTCACAAATTCTGGGGATTAAGATATAGACATCTTTGAGGGTTAGGGGCATTATTCTAACTACCACACTATTTTTTATGACTGCATTGGGCTACAAATATCCTAATAGTGGCTTTAGGGTTTTGTGTTTGTTAGATAACCAAACATCTTACGTAGCAACAAGTAGGCAGTTGCTAGCACTGATTCAGCTGATCAACAACGGGACTCAGGCCTTTTCTTTTTCCATTTTGCCATTTTCCATGCCTTGGCTTTTGCTTTTTGTTTCAGGATGGTTGCTGCTTTTCCAAATTATCATAATTATTTTTGAGCCAAACAGAAGAGGGAAAAGGGGTGTACCAGATGCTGTCACGATGCTCTGCCCATATCCCCTAGTTCTTATCACTTCAGTGTACAGTGGTCAGACTTCCAACTGTGAGTACCTACATTTTTATGTCCTAGGGTTTTCTTCAGCTGCCTGAGCCAGGAGAAGCCTACTTTGCTGCCCTACGACCTCCCTTCTAGCAACAGTCAGTGACTAAGGAGAGTAGATGTACATACCTAGCTTTCCTTGTCCCTTGGGTAAGATGAGTTTGTTTTTTGGATAGAATGATTTTAAGGCACAGGTTTTCTATTGGTTTGTAGAATTTACCAGGGGGATTAGGCTCTAGTTATTCTTAGGATTAAAGGGATAATGGATCTTTTATTGGATACTTATTCTTCCATTTCCTATCTCACTTTCCACTATCTTATCAATGTTTCTTGGGGTCACATCAAAATAAAACTATTTCCACTTGTGTCCTTGTCTCAGGACCTCTTTGTAGGGAATTGAAATCAAGGCAGGCCATCATCACCTTTCCTCTTTCTGTCTTTAAAACAGACAGTTGGTGCTTTAGTGGCTAGCTTTCAACTAGGAGGTGACAAGCCAATATTTAGACGGTGAAATGAAAGGAACAAAGAACTTGGGTCCGTATCTTAGAGCCACAGTACCAACCCTGGACTGGACTGTCTACAGCTTGTTTGTTACAAGAGAAAAATAAGTTCTGTCGTTTAGGACATTTTTAAAAAATTTTATTTATTGATTTGACAGAGAGATAGAGAGCACAAGTAAGCAGAGCAGTGGGCAGAGGGAAAGAGAGAAGCAGGCTCTCCGCTGAGCAGGGAGCCCGATGCAGGCCTAGATCCCAGGACCCTGGAACCATGACCCAAGCCAAAGGAACTCGCTTAAACAACTGTTAAGCCATTCTTTTTTTTTTTTTTTTTTAAGATTTTATTTATTTATTTATTTGACAGAGAGAGAGATCACAAGTGGGCAGAGAGGCAGGCAGAGAGAGAGAGAGGGGGAAGCAGGCTCCCTGCCGAGCAGAGAGCTCGATGTGGGACTTGATCCCAGGACCCTGAGATCATGACCTGAGCCGAAGGCAGCGGCTTAACCCACTGAGCTACCCAGGCGCCCTGCCAACTGTTAAGCCATTCTTAATTCAAAAATTGTTTACTTGCAGTCCAATGTGTCCCCAATACAAATAAACAGAAATAAAGTAATTCTAGAGATTAGTAAGAACTATGAAAGAAACGGATAGAGTACTATAATAACTATTTTTTTTAAGGTTTTATTTATTTTGATAGGGAGAGAGGAAGCATGTGTGAGCACACAAGTAGGGGGAGCAGCAGGCAGAGGGAGAGGGAGAAGCAGGCTCCCTGCTGAACAGGGAGCCCAATGCAGGGCTTGATCCCAGGACCCTGGGGTCATGACCTGAGCTGAAGGCAGATACTTAACCATCTGAGCCACTCAGGCATCCCCCCAAGTAAAGTTTATTCTAAATGCAATAGGAAGAGGGTGTCTGGCTGGCTTAGTAGTAAGAGCATGGGACTCTTGATCTCAGGGTCGTGAGTTCAAGCCCCACATGGAATACAGAGATACCTTAAATAAATTTGTAAATGCGACAGGAAATAGTCAAGGGTTTTAGGCAGAAAAGTGATATAATCCAATTTATTTCTAAAAATAAACACTCTAGCAAGTTAAGAACCAAACATTAGTTTGCTGAGCTTATATATAAATTGGGCTGGGTACTGTGGAAAGAATAAAACAGCATACTTTCCTTCTTATATATAAGGACCCTAAGTTCCACAAAACAGTGCCAAGCATGGGTGTAAGGGACAAGAGTAAATTCTGCAATAATTCTGGCTTCTGATAGTAACTATTACTTTAAATCTAAACTTGAGAAAAAACCCTATGTTCAATAATAACAACCAGAATGCTAAGAGGAGCAAATAACTTTACTGGCAACATTAGTTTTCCATAGTCGTTTACTTGAGGCTGGTTTTCAGGTAAACAACTAGGAATATATGACATGTATTACAAATTCGAGAATTAGAAATTTCATAGATTATATAATTTTACTCAAAGCATGATTCTACCACTAGATGGTGACATGTATACAAAATATTGAAAATAATCTTTTAGCTATTCAAGGTGTATAGTGATTATTGATTACTGGCTCAGAAATTCTTATTTATAAGAATCTAGGGATATTTTAGCAGAGATTCTGCTTTATCACACTATTTATTTATTAAAGAGAGAACACACCTGTGCGATGAGGGGCAGAGGGAGAATTTCAAGCAGTCTCCCTGCTGAGCATGGAGCCTGACCTTGGGCTCTATCCCACAACTCTAAGATCATGACCTGACTGGAAATCAAGAGTCCACACTCAGCTTATTGAGCCACCCAGATGCTGCCCTCCTCTTTTTTTTTTTTTTTTAAGATTTTATTTGGGGGAAGGGGAGAGCACAGAGGGAGAGCGAGTGGGAACAGACTCCCCACCAAGGAGAGTCTGAAGGGCAGCTTGATCCCAGGACACTGAGATCATAACCTGAGCTGAAGGCAGATGCTTAACCAACTGAGCCACCCAGGAACCTGCCCCCACTTTTAAGCAGGCTCCCTCCTCAAGCCTAACATGGGGCTTGATCTTAGGACCCTTGGATCATGATCTGAGCCAAAGACAGATGCTTAACAACTGAGTCACCCAGGTGCCCCAACTATGGTTGTTTTTAATAGAGCTGAGTAGTTGTAATAGAAAGCTGGGGTGCCTATAAAGCCTGTAATATTTACTTTCTGGCCCTTTATGGTAAATTTGTTGAGTTCTGAAGTGCTGACTGAAAAGCAATGATCATTTATGACAATAATACTCTAGATTCTCAAAGTATTTTATTTTATTCTTTTAAAAGATTTGCGAGAGAGCGAGCACAAATGGCAGGGGCAGAGAGACTCTCACAGACTCCACACTAAGCGCAGAGCCTGGTAAAGGGCTCCATCTCATAACCCAGTGATCATGAGCCCAGCGGAAACCAAGTCAGATGCCAAATGTCTGTGCCACCCAGGCTCTCCTCAAAGAATACTAAATCAAGTATCATCTAACATAACTTTGTAAAGGGAAAAAAACCAAAACAACACAACTAGGAAGCAGTTATTATTATTTTTTAAAGATTTTATTTATTTATTTGAGAGAGAGGCAGTGAGAGAGCATGAGCGAGGAGAAGGTCAGAGGGAGAGGCAGACTCCCCGTGGAGCCGGGAGCCCGATGCAGGACTCGATCCCGGGTGTCCGGGATCATGACCCGAGCCGAAGGCAGTCGCCCAGACAACTGAGCCACCCAGGCGATTAAAAAAAATCTTTTTTAAAGATTTTATTTGAATGAGTGAGAGAGAACATGAGAGAGGAGAAGGTCAGAGGGAGAAGCGGACTCCCCAAGGAGCTGGGAGCCGGATGCGGGACGAGATCCTGGAGTCCGGGATCATGACCCGAGCCGAAGGCAGTCGCTCAACCAACTGAGCCATGCAGGCGCCCTAGGAAGCAATTATTAAAAAAAAATTTCTTTGAAGATCAGACTGTGTCTTCAATACATCCTAGAAGTACTCCACATGTACGTTAATAGTTGTTGTCCTCACTTTCTGTATCAGGAATGTGTTTGGCCACAAGTAACGGAAACCTAAGAGTGGCTTAAAGAAAATGGGACAGACATAACTGAGGGGCATGGGAACTGCTGCTCTAGAATGTATTAGAGACCCACATCTTAATTTTCTGTACTACCAATTTTATAGTTCGCTTTTATCCTATTTGTGGTTTCATTGTAAAAAACAGAAACAAAAACTAGACAACAGATGCTGTGTTACTTTGTAAATCAAGACTATGTTTCCGGCAGAAAGAAGGGATAAGGGTGATGACTACTGAATTTGTCCCTTTTTTATTAATAATGGGCAATTCTTTCCAAAAGATCCACTCTGCAGATTTCTGCTCACATTTCACTGGCAAGGACTAAAACACAGGTTCAGCCCTACCACGACTGTTTTAAACCGGTAACAAATATTCCTTGGGGCTTTCTTTCCGGAGTTCCAAGTCTCTAAATGCCACCTGAAAAACAAAACAAAAATTGGGTTTGGAAAGCGTCCCTGTTGGCAGGTAAGAGGGGTGGGGAACGGATGCTGGATGGTCAAGGATTAAAGTCAAGCCTGCAGAAACCCAAGTTTTATAGTAAATATGGGAAAGGAAGATGATGGCAGAATTCTCCCTACAGCTCCGAAGGATCACCTGCTCATATAGAGCACTGGAGAACAGGTGGGCAGAAACTTTACACCATGAAGTTGGAGCAGCAGAAAGGCAAAGAACACCGGCAATGGGGTCCTAGCATGCTGGGACGGAACCTCGATAAAACCTATAAAAGAATTACTACAGGGTCTGAATAGCTGCTCCGGTTATAGTTCTAAGATTACGTACACTCCCTTTTGGACTATTCAGTCACATCTCTATAAAACGTACTGGATATAAAAATCAGTGAGGGTATGAGGAAATATTTTCCTAATGCTAACTAGTTGTTAATCAACTTCAGATGGGCGTCTCCTTTCCTTCACCTGTTCTTTGTTTTGTCCCTATCTTAATACCCTGGCGATCTGTTCTTCGCTGAGAAGCATAATAGCTATTTCAGGTGAAAAACCGTAGACGGGCAAGTGGTGCAGGGCCCTCTCGCGTAAATGGGAGGAGATGCCACGCGAACACTCTTCACTCCGCCATTTCTAGTCACATCAAGGTGTCTTACTGCTGGAGGACGGATGAGTCTTACAGAGTCGAGGGTAGCGATCAACACGGATGCAGGTTACGCCGCCCGTGGGCTGTTCCATTCTCACAAAGCCCCGCGGGGAGAGGGCCGTGTGCCCCAACTTGGGCTGCAGCGTCGCTCCGGCCCGGCTCCCCTGTGCACCGTGCCTCCCTCATCCCCAAAACCCGAGAGAGGGGAGGGAGAAATCGCCGCCAATCCCTCTTCGGGAGCCCGGAGGAAAAATGGCAAAGCGCAAGGGCGGGGAACAGGGCGGCGCGAGTGACCCGGCACTCGCTAGGCCTCGCAGCCCGCGGAGTGGGCCGCCGTGGGCGACGCCGCGCAACCGCGAGCCGTTCGGTGTCTCCGCCATCTTCTCCTACTCACCCGGACTCCCCCCGCAGCCGCGCTTGCTTCGTGTTTCCCTTCCGGCCGCTGACCGAGATCCGGGCTGGGCGGGGTGGGCGAGCGCGCGGAGGGGGTGGACCGAGGGCGGGGAGGCCGGACGGAAGAGGAAAGGGAGGGCGGCGAGCCGGCCGCGGCGGGGTGTGGAGCGTGCGGCGTGTGTGCGGAGGGAGGGCTGGAGGCGAAGAGAGGGCGGGAGGCGGAGGAATGAGAGCGCGAGGCGTTTCTCGTCGGCCCCTTCGCTCGGGCGGAAAGAGCCGAGCGCAGCCCGAACGCTCTATTAAAATGGCGGCGGCGTCAGCGGTGGCCGCGGCGTCTGGTCGGTGAAGTGACTCTGCTGCTTCTCTCCCCACCCGCCCCCCTCCCTCTCCCCTCCCCC
>PISX010026040.1:0-25115 GCA_004024625.1 Mellivora capensis | reverse complement strand
ACTACCTAGAGCAATCTATACTTTTAATGCCATTCCCATCAAAATTCCATTGGTATTTTTCAAAGAGCTGGAGCAAATAATCCTAAAATTTGTATGGAACCAGAAGAGACCCCGAATCGCTAAGGAAATATTGAAAAACAAAAATAAAACTGGTGGCATCTCATTACCTGATTTCAAGCTTTACTACAAAGCTGTGGTCTACCACATAATTTTTAATAAAAAATTCTGCTAAGCACAACATTTCTTATTTAAAATTATATCTTTGAATTGCTGGGGGGAAAAAAAGTGTGGAAATTCTTTCCTGGGAAAAATTGATAATATCCATTCTAGATTCAATTTAAAATGAGCACAGACTTCTGAAGTCAGTGAAGATACAGTAAGATCAGTATAACCTATCTTCCCAGCTTACAACTACAACTCTAAACAAAATACAAAAAGCAACTACATGAAGATTCTTTTGAAAAATAAAGTTGGCAGATTTGGAGGTGAAGCAGGAGAGCTAGTTTCTTGTCTCATGGTGTGGAAGAATAATTCTTGAGGACAAAGAAGAGTGAGTAAAGCAATAGAATTTTATTAAGCCAGGATACAGAAAAAGCTTTCAGGAGGGAAAGGGGTCTGGACAGGTTGCCCCTGGGGGATTTTTAGGGATGGTCTTTTATAGAAAACCAACCAGGGAACTTAAATCCTCTTAACATCTCTATTGATATAACCACTGAGTAAGGACTAGTGATAACACCTTCAATGGCTTATTTCCATTTTAGGGTCCAGTAATTTTGTTGGTCACAAGTAGCTGTTATAACAATGCCCCACTTCTGACACCTAAGACAGGATCCTCTGGTTTGCTCCCTTATCTTTGGTTTCCTTTCATCTCCCGCATTTCTTAATTTTGTGAGCCTGATCAAGGAGCCTCCTATCTATCTCTCCCTACCTAGCCCCACCTGTCCCTTACTCAGAGGGAAAACAGAATTTCAATTTCAATTCAATCTTTTTCAAGATTGCTTTGACTGCTTGCGGTCATGGAAAGAAAAGAAAGGTAGAGAGAAAGAGAGGGACAGAGAAAGAGAAAGAAAGAGAGAAAAGAAAGAAAAGAAAAGAAGTAAGGAAGGAGAGAGAGGAAGGGAGAAAGGGAGGGAGGAAGAAGGAAGAAAGGAAAGGAATGGAGGAAGAGAGGGAGGAAAGGAAACAGGGAGGAGGGAACAAAAAGAAACAGCAAAGTTGTTCTAACAAGTTCTAGCAAGTTAGAACTTATGGTTTCAAAGGCTATGTTGTTTGACTGCTAAAACAAAAACATCAGAATTCTTCAGAGGATTTTAAAGAAAGCTCATTATCTACATAGTGTAATATTCAAATATCCAGGATGCAATTAAAAATTACTCAATATACAAAGAATAAGAAAGTTATGATCAATTCAAAAGAGAAAAAATAATTAATAGATGCATACCTCTAAATCACACAGATAAAGGAATTATCAAAGATTTTTAGATCTCTATTGCAACTATTACCTGTGAGGTAACAGATGGAACTAATAGAAAGATATGTTCTTAGTAGAGAAATAGAAATGATGAAATAGAACTTAAATTAGACTTTAAGTTTAAATTAGAACTTTAAATTAGAAATTTAAAAATTTTGGGGACACCTGGGTGGCTCAGTTGGTTTAGTGTCTGCCTTAGGCTAAGGTCATGATCCCAAGGTTCTGGGATCAAGTCCTTCATCAGGGCTCCTTGCTCAGCTGGGATCCTGCTTCTCCCTCTGTCTACTTCTCCCTCTGCTTGTGCTTTCTCTCTCCTCTCTCTGACAAATAAATAAATAAAATCTAAAAAAAAAAAAGAAAAAAATTAAAAGAAATCACTGTATAGCAGGATGGAAATGAGAGAGGCATCAATGAACTTAGATATATAAAATAAGATAAATATTGAGATTTTTAAAAATAAAAATTATTTCCTTTGAGGAAGTGAGAAAAAAATGGTAAAGATAAATAGAGCCTTATTTCAAACATCTGATCTCTAATATTAGTATATTAGAGACAGAAATAAAGGAAGTAGAGTGTTGTGCCCGAGTTTTCACGTCTGAGAGACCACCAAGGAGCCAACACCAGATGTAATCACATGAGGGTTTATTTGACAAGCTTAACCTTGGGCCCAAGTATACCCAACACAGCAGAGTAGGGACTTGGACCCCGAGGTTAGTTAAGGCAGGGGTATTTATGGGTTCCTGTTACTAAAGCAGGGTGGGACTTCCTGGAACTAAAGCTGGGTGGGGGTCTCTGGAACTAAAGCGGGTTGGGGCTTCCTGTTACTAAAACAGGGTGGGGGTCTCTGGAACTAAAGCAGGGTGGGGCTTCTTAGAACTAAAGTAAAGTCGGGGAAAGTTCAGCCCTTGGGCACAGGGGTCTGAGATGGCTGTACTTATGCTAAGGCTAAACCTGAGGTGGGATGGCCTTAACTTTTTTTCGGCCTCCACAAGAGCACCAAAATGCTTGCAGTAACTAAACAATGCACTGCTAAATAGCCAATGTGTTTGTGAAGAAATCACTAGAGAAATTAGAAAATACTTTGAGATAAGTGAAAATAGGATACAATATGCCAAAATATAAGTATATTACAAAAGCAGTTCTTTGAGGGGAGTTTATAACCTCAAAGGCTTACACTAAGAAGTTAAAAAGATGTCAAACCAATAATATTACCTTACACCTGAAGAAAATAGGAAAAAAGAAAATAGCAAACTAAACCCAAAGCAGAAGAAAGGACATTTTAGAAACGGATGTGGAAATAAATGAAATAGATTATAGTGAAATATTGGAGAAATCAGTCAAACCAAAAGTTGGTTCTTTGAAAGACCAACAAAATAGGCATATCCTTATCTAGAATGGTCAAGAAAAAAGAAGTGACTCATTGTAATGTAAGTGCCTGACAGTAAGTTTTGATTGCCATGGCATCCCTTTCAAAGACATCCATCTCATATAAACATATTGCCAGCTGTATTGATGAGGGAACAGAAGGCAAGCTGAGGGCAAAGCAGAAGCTTACACCCTGAAAACATCCCTGTCATGGGATATATGTAACATTCCTTAGGCACTCCTGGCTGCCTTAAGGGAAAAACAAATAGTTAACTGATAGAGATTACAGTGCTCTAAGACCTGAGTCTCACTCAGTTTACAAATGTTCTTAGTGATTTACAAGGAAGAAGCTTTCTTATCAATAGCCTAATTTCCAGAGACCCATAACTCAGTTCTCAAAGCCCTAATATCATCCTCCCCTCCTTAAAATTGAGACAGAAGGAAATGTAAATGAAGTTAAATTTCTTCTAAACCTAAAGCTCATTGACAAGGACTTGTGATAGGAGGGATGTGACATTGCTACAAGAAACTCCAACTGTTTTCATGTTAATGCCTTATTAGAGGGAATAACAGCCATGACCTGAAAATAACCAGGCCTCCAGTAACAAAAAGTCTTTGTTAGCATATGACAGTCTTTCTGGACATCCCCTTTGTCCTTACCTCCCGAACTCCAATGTATATAATCAGCCACTCCTCAAGACCCTAGGACAGGAGCTCTTTCTGCCTAGTGGCTTTAATAAACCACTATTTTGCACCAAAGACATCTCAAGAATTCTTTCTTGGTCCTCAGCTCCAGTCTCCACCCCACTGAACCTCACCTGTACTCCAAAATTTCATCAGTATGACACTGCTACTAGTAAAACCACTAGATAAGAAACAAGGCTACCTCCATCCATGAACATCCCCTTTTAGAGTACCCTGGATAGGCTTAGTAAGTGACCGTTTGAGCAACCTTACTTTTTACTTCCTCCCCTTAATTCCTGCCTTTAAGTTTTAAATTCACCAATAAGAGTGTATCAAGGAAACCCTGGGCACCCCACTGTTGGGTCCCCCAATAATGGATCCCCCAATAACGGGTTCGTGATTAAGGGAGCGAGACTGATACAAAGTGAAGGTCAAGCAAAGCTTTATTTCGTGTCAAGCATCAAGAATCAAACCGACTGTCAAAGACTGGTCAGGGCCACCCCTTACAGAGAGGGCAACCCCTCCCTGCCTCATAGACTAACTTTTATAGAGTAAAGGCCATGTGGTTGGGCCTGACCACACACAGGTGGCTAATTGAATTACAGTTCACCGCATAGTAGCTATGTAAACTAGCCTATCACCCTGGTAACTAGGAGACAGTATGTGCCCCCCACGGGTTGAATGTCTCCACCTGACCTGACCCACCCTTGTATTTGGGCCATTACCTGGGACTGGTTTCCCAGACTTGCTTTTAAGTAAGTTCCCCTGGGGTGGGGAGGGGCAGGGTCAATTTAAGTTTTACTGCATAAACAACAAAATGTCTGTTCAGGGGCACCTGGGTGGTTCAGTGGGTTAAGCCTCTGCCTTCGGCTCTGGTCATGATCTCAGGGTCCTGGGATCGAGCCCCGCATTGGGCTCTCTGCTCAGTTAGCGAGCCTGCTTCCCTCTCTCTCTCTGCCTCTCTGCCTACTTGTGATCTCTGTCAAATGAATAAAATCTTAAAGAAAAAAAAAATGGCTGTTCAACTGAGGTGGGGCTGCTCTGGCTAAATAGGCCCTTACATTCCCCCCTTTTCTTTGGAGATTAGTTAAATCTTTGACTTTTAGCCAGTTCTATGCCCCCTTTTTAGCCACTGCCAGACTGTTTTAATGACTCCAGTGTGATTTACCCAGAAACAGCATTTTTCTCCTAGGGTTACACAGAGCCCCCTTCTTCTAGAAATAGTATGTCAAGCCCTAATTGTCAATGTTTCCCACCTATATTTTAACAATAGAAGCAAAAATGAACTCAATGAACTCATTTTTTCCGAGTCTTAGCTTTAGTCCACGATCGGCGGTGTCCATCAGCAGCAGCATCCATTTTTTGGGGGTGGGGAGCGTCCTCATCCTTGGCTCATTTGACGTGACCTGCGCGAATCCAGGCTCCGATACCTTCTATTTTCACCGCCATGGGCATGGTCAGGATGACAGCAAACAGTCCCTTCCAGCGAAGCTCCAAGTCCCACCTTCTACCATTTATTCAGAATGGCACTCACTTCCTCTCTCTGCAGAGATCTCTCTGGCTTGCCCTGTATCCTCCAGGAGTTGTGAGTAATAAAACTTTTTTCTTTCAAAGTTTTGTGATCATTGTTGCTGAAGGGTGTCTTGCAATCATAAAGAACCACAGGCTGCTGGTCCAGCCACAATACTGGCTGTGGTGAGGGAAATATCTGTGGGAAGTCACCACAAGTGTCATGGACCCAAGGGAATGCCTTGGTCATTTTTAGCTAATACTGTAGCTATAAATAAGCTGAGACCAAGAAAACACTCATCTTACATAAATAATGAATTAAATAGGTGCAATCAATTCTGAAATTATAGGTAAAAGGTATAAACAGTGCTAACAAATCAGATAGCCTAGAAAAAATTGACAAATTTCTTGATTTCTAAAAAGTCATAGGCTTCCAGGACTCAAGATTCAGGAACATATAATAAAGCCAAATAGACCCATAGGAAGTAAAGAGATTTAAATAATAATAATAATAAATTTCCCCAATAAAATCCAACATTAGATGGCTTCACTGGTGAATGTTACTAAAAATTTAAAGAAAAATTAAGAGCAGTTCTTCATAAACTCTTCCAAAAAAATAGAAGATAAGGGAATTTCTCTTAACTCATCCTATGAATATAGGCTTATTCTGACACACAAACTAGACAGACATTATAAGAAGATAATAAATAAGTAAACTAAATTAAATAAATAAAAAAACTATCTTTTTTAAATATAGACCCCAAAAATCCTTCAAATATTACTTTGTAAGAGGCAATAATGTATCAGTTATCTATATAAAAAACAATGAAACTTGACTTATAGTTCACATCAAATACAAGAACCAGTCCCAGGGAATTTCAGATCTAAATGTGAGAAGTATAGCAGTAAGATAGGGGAATATTTTCACAAATTTTTGTAAGAAAAAAGTTTAACAGATAGCACTAGAAGTTGTAGACTCAGCAATCAGACAACAAAAAGAAATAAAAGGCATCTAGATCAGCAAAGAAGTCAAATCCTCACTCTTTGCAGGTGACATGATACTCTCTGTGGAAAACCAAAAAGACTCTATCCCAAAATTGTAAGAACTCATACAGAAATTTAGCAAAGTAGCAGGATATAAAATCAATGCATAGAAATCAGTTTCATTTCTATACACTAACAATGAGACAGGAGAAAGAAATTAAGGAGTCAATCTCATGTACAGTTGTACTCAAAATCATGAGATACCTAGGACTAAATCTAACAGAAGAGACAAAGGATCTGCACTCAGAAAACTACAGAATATTCATGAAAGAAATTGAGGAAGCACAAAGAAATGGAAAAGTGTTCCATGTTCATGGATTGGAAGAACAAATGTGAAAATGTCTATGCTACCTAGAGTAATCTACACATTCATTGGAATCCTTATCAAAATGCCATTAACTTTTTTCACAGAGATGGAACAAATAATCCTAAAACTTATATGGAACCAGAAAAGACCCTGAATAGCCAAAGTAATGTTGAAAAAGAAAACTAAAGCTGATGGCATCACAATTCCAGACTTCAAGCTCTATTACAAAGCTGTAATTGTCGAGACAGTATGGTACTGGCACAAAAACAGACACATAGATCAATGGAACAGAATAGGGAACTCAGAATTGAACCCTCAACTCTATGGTCAACTAATCTACAACAAAGCAGGAAAGAATATCTGATGCAAAAAATACAGTCTCTTCAGCAAATGGGAAATGAATGAAACTGGACCATTATACCATACACAAAAATAGATTTAAAATGGATGAAAGACCTCAATGTGAGACAGGAATCCATCAAAATCCCAGAGTCACTTTGTGACCTCGCTGCAGCAACTTCTTGCTAGACACGTATCCAAAGGCAAGGGAAACAAAGGCAAAAATGAGCTATTGCGACTTCATCAAGATAAAAAGCTTTCGCACAGCAAAGGAAACCACCAACAAAACCAAAGGACAACCAACAGAATGGGAGAAGATATTTGCACATGACATATCAAATAAAGGGCTAGTATCCAAAATCTATAAAGAACTTCTCAAGCTCAGGGCACCTGGGTGTCTCAGTGGGTTAAACCTCTGCCTTCGGCTCAGGTCATAATCTCAGGGTCCTGGGATTGAGCCCTGCATTGGGCTCTCTGCTCAGCAAGGAGCCTGTTTCCCCCTCTCTCTCTCTGCCTGCCTCTCTGTCTACTTTTGATCTCTGTCTGCCAAATAAATAAATAAAATCTTAAAAAAAAGAACTTCTCAAACTCAACAACCAAAAAAAAAAAGACAAAAACAAAACAAAACAAATAATCCAATCAAGAAATGGGCAGAAAACATGATTTTCTGTGAAGAAGATATCCAAATGGTCAACAGACACATGAAAAATTGCTCAACATCACTCGGCATCAGGGAAATAGAAATCAAAACCACAGTGAGATACCACCTCACACCAGTCAGAATGGCTAAAATTAACAAGTCAGGAAATGACAGATTTTGGCAAGGATGCAAAGAAAGGGGAACTTTCTCACACTGTTGGTGGGAATACAAGCTGGTGCACTCTGGAAAACAGTATGGAGTTTCCTCAGAAAGTTGAAAATAGAGTTACCCTACAACCCAACAACTGCACTACTAGGTATTTACCCCAAGAATACAAATGTAGTAAGCCAAAGGGACACCTGCACTCCAATATTTATAACAGCAATGTCCACAATAGCCAAACTATGGAAAGAGCCCAGATGTCCACTGACAAATAAAGGGAAATAAATGGATAAAGAAAATGTGGTGTGTGTGTGTGTGTGTGTGTGTGTGTGTGTGTGTGATGGAATACTACTCAGCCATTAAAAAAAGAAATCTTGCCATTTGCAGTGATGTGGATGAAACTAGAGTGTATTATGTAAGCAAAATAAGTCAATCAGAGAAAGATAATTATCATATGATCTCACTCATATGTGGAATGTAAGAAACAAAACAGAGGATCATAGGGGAAAAGAGGAAAAATAAAACAAGATGAAACCAGAGAGAGAGAGAGAAACCATAAGGGACTCTTAATCATAGAAACAAACTGAGAGTTGCTGGAGGGGAGAGGTAGGGGAATGGGGCAACTGGGTGATAGACATTAAGTAGGCCACATGATGTAATGAGCATTGGGTATATAAGACTGATGAATCACTGGCCTCTACCTCTGAAACCAATAATACATTATATGTTAATTAATTGAATTTAAATTTTAAAAATGGGGAAGAAAAGAAAAATGTTCAACAGGACCAAAAATTGCTAGCTTAAAATAAATGGTTAATAAATTGTACTCTGACACACTCTGGAGTACTCTTTTTCCCTCAAAGAGACTATTAAGTCACGGTGTGCATGAAGGTATTCGCAGCAAAAACCAACTAAAGTTTTGTATCCTGAATACAAAAATAATTCTTAATAAATGTCCTTATTATTAAGATCCTATGTGAGTTCATGAACAAAAAGATAAATTGTCCAAATCTTCGTAGAACTCAGTTCGACCTGAATGATGAACAAAATCAACTATTACATCAATTAGAAAATTGTTCACTGGGGCACCTGGGTGGCTCAGTGGGTTAAGCCTCTGCCTTCAGCTCAGGTCATGATCCTGGGGTCCTGGGATCAAGCTCCGTGTCAGGCTCTCTGCTCAGTGGGGAGCCTGCTTCCCTCTCTCTCTCTGCCTGCCTCTCTGCCTCCTTATGATCTCTCTCTCTGTCAAATAAATAAATTTAAAAAAAAAGAAAATTGTTCATTACTAGTAGAGAGTAAGAGGAGCAGGACCTTGCAAGAATCTTTGTTTCCTTGAAGTCTTCTATTCAGTTTCTTTAACTTTGTTTTATATTTCTTCTTTGCCACTGTCTGAATCATAGCATTTTTATGCTTTCAACAACTTCTTATTGAGTACCTTCTGTATGCTAACACTATGCCAGGAAATTGAGGGACATGATGACTAAGTGATACTGAATCCTTTTTCTATAAAAAGCCTACATTCCATAAACACATAAATACATGTGTTTAAATTTAAAAATTAAAAAAAAAGTTCCATGACAAAAATGAAATACAATATGTAGTGTTTTGATAACCTCATTATCTGGCATTTTTGGATTCCTATTCCTCTGTCAATCCTCATTTTCTTTCCTTTTAGTTAATCTCTGAATTTGGATAGGGTATTCACCCTAACCACAGGATTCACTAAACATTGACATTATCCCAATCTGAAGTTTAAATCCCTATTTAAGTCTATTCCAATTATTATAGTCCTTCTAATTCCATTTCTCTTTTCAGTGAATGACATAGCTTTTTGACATAATTTTCTCATGGGGAAAGAGGTCACAGAAGTTTACATGTTTATTCAGAGGCTTTAGAATTTTTGTTTGTTTATGAGTTTACTTGTGATTCTTCTTATAAAATGATACACACATTGGACAATGCCTCTTTAATTTTTGTGAACATTACATTTGCACGTGCACTCTTAGAAGAGGGTGGCTTTCTGGGGAGAGACCTGAGGGCAAAATTAGCACACTGAGGGAACACTGGGAAGATAAAAAGAATCAGGGGTATTAATAATGCTGGTGAGCAGCTGGATTTTAGGTATACTCTGGAATCAAGGTTTCATTTTAAGGGAAATAATTTTTTTCTCCATAACAGTGTTTATGCCAGCTCCATTGGGACTTATAATATTTACTTGAATGATGCAATTAAAATGCATCATTTTATGATTTTAATGCAATGATGCATTAAAAATGCAATCAATTTTTTATTTTCTTAAATAGCACTGATTTCTCTGGAGGTAAAAGTTTCTTTGAAAACATAAACTTTCAGATAAACTGAATTTTTTTGAAATGTAGAATTCTGCTGGAGAACAAAAGCAGATATTAAATAATGATTTATGAAATGACAAATCATAGTATGATTACCTCAAACTTGAAATAGAAGAAATTTAATATGCTAAATAAATCAAAATTAGTCTCTGTAGTTGACTTCAAAAGTAAAGATAAGATTTATTTATTTTTTAAAAGATTTTATTTATTTATTTGACACAGAGAGAGAGACAAGTAGGGGGAGTGGGAGAGGGAGAAGCAGGGAGCCAGAAGGCAGAGGCTGAATGACTAGGCTACCCAGGTGCACCTAAAGATATGATTTAAAGCAAAAGAAAGGCATCATCAATGGAGAAATAATTATTCATAATACAGGATTAGAATCTTTAGTAGACAGTTAAGAAAAAATTAGTTTGGAACCATTCTTCATATACAACAGCCAAAATCTAGAGAGACTAGAGTTAATTATTTTTAAAGAATTAAAGTTGTACTTGGAAGAAAATAGAAGTTGATATTATCAGATATCTGAAATGAACATGTGTCCATATATAAGCCAGTAAACACCTGGAGTAAAGGGACTGGAAGGATGAGTCTAGGTATGTAAAGAACCTAACCTGTAAATGTGTGGTGGATCAGCTTCCCTGAGTCATTTAGGAGGGGTGTGTATAGTACCAAAACATCAAAGCTGTGCTTGAAAGAAAAAGTATCAAAGAAAAATATTACTATATTATTAAAAATTTAAAATTATATGAAATATTTTAAAAGACAATAGAGAAATATATTTGCAAAGCATTTTTATATCAAATATTTAAACTGCAAAAAATCATTATATAAATCAAGTCATACAACATATCCTTTATCCAGAAACTTCCTTTGTGTCCCTTTTCTAGTCAATGTACCAATTAAGACCCCAATAACTAGTCAACAAAAGGTAATGATTACCAATTAAATGATTGTATTTGAAACAAGAGAATATTTTAAATGCATTAGAAAATATTGTAAAGCTAAGTGGAAATATGTATGTCCATTATTTGTTAATTTTGAATAAGCACCTGATATTCATTGAAAACAACTGAACGAGAACATACACACATGCATACACAAACACATGTTAGTATTTGTGTGTAAGTGTTATGATCAATCCATCAAGCCGCTAACTTGGGAAATGAATAGATAAACCCTGGCATACTGCGGCTCCCAACTTCTCTATCCAGGGAATCCTGAGAGGTCCAGACAAATCAAAAGCTGAGTCTAACAATGCTGTGTGGAACAACTCATATAGATTCATTTAGATACAAGTGTTTGGAAAAAAGAAAAGGATATATTTATTTTGGATACAGGCACCTGGGGAAGGTGGCAGACACAAAACTTAACAACCAACCTCTCCACTGATAACATGGACACCTAGAGTTTTATGAAGAGACACTGGGCGAGGTGGTTGGGCGGTACATGCAACAGAGCAGGCAGAGAGCACATCATCACAGGTGGGTGCTGGTATGTGATCAGCCTGTGATCATGGGCAATGAAAGGGACTTATGGAGTGTGGTTTCCTAGGCATTCCACAGCTATGAGGGTTTTTGTGGTCTGGTAATTGCAATATTCCATTCATTGCAAGACACCTTCATCAATGCCTCAAAAAAGTGTGCTAGGAAATAAGTACAATGGGTGTGCCTGGGTGGCTCAGTGGGTTAAAGCCTCTGCTTTCAGCTCAGGTCATGATCCCAGGGTCCTGGGATCAAGCCCCACATCGGGCTCTCTGCTCCGCGGAGAGCCTGCTTCCTCCTCTCTCTCCCTGCCTGCCTCTCTTGCCTACTTGTAATCTCTGTCTGTCAAATAAATAAATAAAAAAGTCTAAAAAAAAAAAGAAAGAAAGAAGTACAATGGGTTTTAGTTATATCAGGAGTTAAGTGGTCTCTATTTCTGGTTTTGATGTTGCGTACTATAGTTGAGCAAGTGGGCTCACTAACAAAGTTTATAGAATTATGGATTATTTTCTTCCCTCTTTCCTCCCTCTCCTCCTCCTCCCCATCTTCCTTCCTTCCTAACTTTCTGATATGTTGTTACATTATTTTTTTTTAAAGATTTTATTTATTTATTTGACAGACAGAGATCACAAGTAGGCAGAGAGGCAGACAGAGAGAGAGAGAGAGGAGGAAACAGGCTCCCCACCAAGCAGAGAGCCCAATGCGGGGCTTGATCCCAGGGGATCGTAACCTGAGCCGAAGGCAGAGGCTTTAACCCACTGAGCCACCCAGGCGCCCCATGTTGTTACATTATTTTATTAAAATATGCATGATTCCCAAACATGATATGTACACATCCATCAATACTATGTAATCCATGGTTCCCTATGTAAAAAATAAAAGCAGAAACACATTTATATTTATCATACACTAGCTTCATTCCAGCAAAAGATTAACAATGATTTTTAAAAGTTTATTTTCCTTGAAGACCTAAAAAATATTTAAAGTGTTTAGTGAGATAATTTAAAAATTTCCACAATAATTTTCTACTTTAATTTAGTTAGCTTGATATATCTCTGAATGACAATTTCTGGATAGTACATAGACAAGAAAAGTTCCCCTAAATTTGTACTAATACTTACATGTAGTGAAATTGCACCAGACTACCACACGATCCCTCTACTACTACAATCCTCTTTTTTAACTGTTCCTGTGTCAGGATAATTGATGAGAAATCATCTGAATATATGACATAAATGCCTATGTAAAATATTCCTCAACTGTGACTGAGTTTAGGGCTTCAATCTGTGAATGCATTACTTTATCCCCAGGACAAAAGTACTCAGTGTATTCTTGGATCAACTTATATTCCAATCTACACCAATCCCTGTGAAATGATAAAAATTTGCAAATTCTCATTTGAGTATGCATGGAAATATTTGTGATTCAGCTAAAAGAAGTTGAGCTGAAAGAATATTCAATTGAATTTAATGGGCTATATTTATGAGTTTTGTAAATCACTTTTATGTAAAAACAAATTATCACTAGCTGTCCTATTAAAGAAATATTCAGGCAAATAGACCAATTTGACCTTAATAATGTGAATGTCCATGATTTTATTTACTGCCTAAGGGTGCAGATGCCGGTTTCCAAACTGCTTTTTTCTAGAAAAGCTAATAGATAATATATTTATTGTGATATTATAACTTCTTAGAAATCATTCCTGAGAGAAGATGGAGATTGGAGTCTATTGTATTTATGCAGAGTGTGTTTATTTTTCTTTTATTTGTTGTAAGCAAAGTAGAATATCAGATATCTTTTCTTGTTAGTGTTAGTAATGTATTTCAGTAATCTGTCCTAATAATGGGAAGAATGTAAAGGAGGTGGATGGTATTGTTTTTTCTTACATTAGTATTTTGAGGTAGAAATTGTATAATGTCAATCTCTAAGATCTGAAGTGTCCACTTCAATGAGTAGTTTTGACTATGGTACATATCCATAAAATTACCGTTTAAATCAAGATATATACACCCCCATTACCCAGAAACTTGCCCCATGTCTTTTTCTGGACAATGTAATACCTTTCCTGCCTCCACCATTACTAGGGGTTTTTTTAAAATTTTAATATCCTAGATAGATTATTACTGCCTATTCTTAGAAGTAGAACTATGATGAACATTCTCTTTGCAACTTTTTTCTGCTTTTAACATAATGTTTGTGGGTTCAAAGCTTGATAAGTTCACGTGTCAGTATTTTGTTACATTTTTTGTTGCTGAGTAGTATTCCATTATATGAATGTAAAACAGTTTGTTTATCCATTCTCCTATTGATGGTTTTGGCTTTTTTACATGGGACTATTGTGACTTAACAGTATTTTCTGGGGGAAGAGGCAGTGCAGGAAGGAATACCTAGGGTTGAAATTCATAGACATTTGAGTTGCTTCCAGTTTGGTGTTATTATGAATAAAGTTTCTATGACTATCTTGAACTAGTATTTTGTGGATATGAGCGTGTTGTTGTTATTGCTGTTATCTTGGTAAATACCTAGGAGTGGATTTGTTCATTATAGTATAAGTAGATGTATGTTTAATTTATAAGAAAGTGCCAAATAACTATCAAAACCAACTGTAACATTATACATTTTTGCCAGCAAGGCATGAGAATTCCAGTTTCTCCCAACTGCACAAATATTTGCTTATAATAATATTAACAATTGTAGTAGTTATATGGTAGTGTTTAATTTGCATTTTTCTGAAATGTAAATGTATTTTGATCTTTTTTTCATATGATCATAGTTATCCCAATTTCTTCTGTGTAGGATCCAATCTTTTGTTTCATTTCAGATATAAAAATTTTTATTCTACTCTTGTTAAAGTATTTCATAAATGTCAATTAAATGGATTGAAAGTGTTCCTTTAATCTTCCAAACACAAGTTTCTGTCTAACTCCTTTACCAATTATGGGCAGAGGAATGTGAAAATTTCTAAATATAATTACAGATTTCTTATTTCTTTCTCCATTTCTGTCAATTTTGAACTTCTATTATATATTTACATCTTCTTGAAGAATTGAAACTTTTTTTAAAAATAAAAGTCCCTAGTATTCTGGTATTCAGAGAATGTCTTTTTTCTTAAAGTCTCCTTTTAAAAAATTTGAATACACTACTTCATATTTCTTTGTATTAGTGTTTTCTTAAAAATATCTTTTCCTTTTTTGTTTTTCTTAACTTTTAATATATCTATGAGTTTGTTTATTTTTCTTTCTAAAGATTTTATTTATTTATGAGACAGAGCACAAAGGAGAGAGAGAGAGAGAGAATCTGAAGCAGGCTCTATGCTGAGTGAGTATGATGTGGGGCTAGATCTCACCCCCACAAGATCATGATCTGACCTGAAACCAAGAGTTGGATGCTCAACTGACTGAGCCACCCAGGCACCCCCATATCTATGAGTTTAACATGTAATTGTTTTAAACAACAAATTTGGGGTTCCTATTTTTTAATCCAATTTACAGTCTCTTCCTTTCTTTTTTCCCTAGAAAATTTAAGCAACTCATGTATAATTAATTATTAAAAATAGTGGATTTGATTAATGTCCTCAATATTTGTTTTATAATTGTTGCATCTGTTGCTTTTACTTTTTTCTACCTTTTTTTTTTAAAAAGATTTTATTTATTTGACAAAGATCACAAGTAGGCAGAGAGGCAGGCAGAGAGAGGAGGAAGCAGGCACCCTGCTGAGCAGAAAGCCCAATGCAGGGCTAGATCCCAGGGTCCTGGGATCATGACCTGAGAGGAAGGCAGAGTCTTTAACCTATTGAGCCACCCAGGCACCCTTTTTTCTACCTTTTTAGTATTAAAGTGTTCTTTCTTTGTTATTTTTTCCTTTTTCATTTCATTTTCTCATCATGAATATTTTTATTTTTAACTATATATCTATGTTTAAGTTTTTAACTGTTGTGATAGGAATATAATATACATTTTCAAATTATCACAAATACTGTGACTTAGTATCATTTCATGTATAACTTATGAATATTGCAACAGGATGCTTGGTGGATCAGATGGTTAACCATCTGCCTTTGACTCAGGTCGTGATCTCCTTGTCCTGGGATTGAGTCTCACATTAGGCTCCCTCTTCAGCTGGGAGTCTGCTTCTCCCTCTTCTTCCCCCTGCAACCGCCCCCCAGCCCTCATGCTCTCTCTCTCTAAATAAAATCTTAAACAAACAAATAAACAAAAAAATATTGCAACAGTATGCTCCCATTTGCCATTTTGTTCTTTATGCAGTGTTGTTTATTTCACTCTGTGTGAGTTCTCAGTTCCATAAGATACTGTCATTTTTTGCTTTGCATACTAATTATTCCTTAAATAAGTTGAAAACATGTAAATAACTTGTTTTCTATAACTCCATATATTCATCATTTATAATGTTCTTCATTCCTTCTTAGATAAATTTGACATGTCATATTATTTCTTTAGCTTAAAGAAATATTTTAAAGCTATTTTTGCAATATGAGTCCACTGGTGACAAACTCACTGACTTTAATTTATGATTAATTTATTTTCTTTATTACTGAAGGGTATTTTATTAGCAATAGACTAAGAGGTGGCTGTTGTGGTTTTCCTCTCAGTTTTTAAACATCTAATTTTATTATCCTCTGGCTTCTGTTATCTTCTGGCTAATCTTATTCTTAGGATTTGTTTATTATTACACACAAAACTGGTCACAAGACACTATCACATTTAAGAGGTAGAAAAATAGGCTCCTCTTGATAGGAGATCCTGCAAAATATTGTGGAAATGATTTCCAGTCTAAAAAAGTCTATATACCCTCAATGTAATTGTTTATATTAATCCCATGCAAAAATGGCTCACTGTCTTCTCCAAAAGTTTTATCACAATACTGCATGAGAACATGATTAGGGTTCAGTATCTTGTTATCTAAAACACTTCCAAAAGTGGATGAGACGACTTAAGTTTTGTTCAAAATTTACAGTTTCTCAGTAACTAAGAGATTTATAAAATACAAATACTGCTACACTCCAAAAATCACAAGGGTGAGGCAGGTACAAGTTAATAGCAAGATCCATTTTCAATCAACAAAGAGAAGAATGAGAGCACATAGTAGTCATTATTCCTCAGAAATTTTGAAACTTGTGCAGATTTCTCCAGAGCTCAAGGAATACAGAATAGGTCTTCCTAGTATCCAGTTTGGCAACTTAAGGTTGTCCATCCTCTTTGCTCTTGGGTCACCATCTGAGTCATCCCTCCATGCTTCTTTTTTGTAAACTATGTTTCATGTTTACAGCTGGGAAGATTTATCAGCCTGATTCCTGCTTGAAGGTATTTGGTGAATCTTGGTAAAAGTTTCCTGTTTGTTTGAAATAAATATATATTGCAGTTTGGGTTGAAGTGTGACTAAGTTTTCATTGTATTGTTCAAAATATTTACATACTTACTAATTTTGCATTTGAGTTTGTGTGTGCATGTGTGTCTGCAGATACTTAAAAGATAACTTTTTCTTAAAAAGACGTTTTCAAATTACTTTAAAATCACTAACTATAGTTGAAATTTTTTCTATATCTTATGTTAATTTCCTCAACATTTTGTTGCAGAAATATGTAGACTATGTTACTAGGCAGTTAGTTTTATGATGGTTTATTTCCTGTTAAATTGGTTGTTTTATAGTTACAAACTGCCCCTTCTCATCTCTACTAATATTTCTTATCTTAAATATGGACTTTTTATGACATCAATGTTTCTTTTAGTTAGAATTTGACTAGAATTTTATTTCCATCCTTTTTCTAACAATGCATTTGTCTATAAAGCCAGTGTTTCTTATGAGCAGCAAGTTTTTAAAGGTCAATTCTGACATTCTCTTAATTATAATTGGAATATTATGTACATTGAATACAGTTACTTATATCTGTGGGTTTAATAATAACAATGTACTTTTTTGTTTTTGTTTATCTCTACATTGATCTTTTTGTTTCCCTTATTAACCTATTTTTTTAATTTATTTTTCCTTTCACTAGCTCATTAATATACATGCTTTTATTATTTATTTGATGGTTACTCCAGAATTTTTTATGTGTACCCAGTGAAAAATATACCTTCCTACTTTATTATTTTTGTCACTTCCTAGGCAATGCAAAAAAGTTTTCCACTTCATCTCTTTTTTACTCTTAACTTCTGTGAAATATTTGTCATGTTTTTCAAATCTACAATGCTTTTATTTCTTTCTGACCTACATGCTTTCATACAGCATAATTATCATTCTACCTGAGTAGACCCTTTTATAATTATCTTATAGTGCATATACACTGATGTTAAATTCTCTCATTACTGTGAAAAACATACATTATTTTTTACCCTTCTTTACTGGAGGTTATCTATACTGGATATAGAAGTCTTCATTGACAGTAATTTTCTTTCAACCTTTAAAGGTACTCTCTGATTGCTCTATTCTGTTATTATTATTATTATTATATTTTTCTGGTCAGAGGTTAGTTCACAGGCTTATTGTGAGGACTTTGAAATGAACATATAGAGAGATATGAATGTACTATGTATAATATACACTTGTTTTCCTACACACTTACTATGATAGTTTTCTTCATGTGGTCCATTAAAAAAAAATCAGTTTTGGAAAATTTGCTAGTACGCTATCAAATGTTAATGTGTCAGCCTTTTTCTCCTCTCATATTGGAACTTTATTTATTTATTTATTTATTTATTTATTTATGATTAAGTAGGCTCCATGTCCAACATAGGGCTTGAACTCCTAAAAGTTGCACGCTCCACCAACTGAGCCAGACAGATACCTCTGGAACTCTAGTTATGAGACTATCCAAATTTTGCATCATTTCACACATGTCTACAATTTATTAATTCATTTTTATCTACAGCTCTTTGCTTTAATCTGAATAATTTATTCTTATATTTTTCTAGTTCACTAATATTTGTTCTAGTATTCATTCTGCTTTTATTTTTGTATATATATTTTTTAAATTCTGGCATTCCATTAGAGTTTTCAAACTTCTGATTCTCTAGTAAAATTCATTATTTTATAAAAAATAGTTTCTTAAAATATTAGCCGTAGTTTTAATTTTTGTTCAATAAGTTGGATTACTTATTTGTATGTTTGTTTCTATCATATTTTCTTTATGATTTTAACCATTAGGCTCAATATTCTGGTAAATCTAGTAATTTGTTTTTTATTTAATATAAGACTTTGGTACGATAAATTGTATACATTTTGGATGACGTTATCTTCCTCCAGAGAAGTTTTAATTCCTTTGGCAGAGGGGTGCAAAAGTAAGGTTACCTTGAGGCTATTACTAATTTTTCCTTTACTTGTATGGCATCTTCAATTACCCCAGACATCTCAGCTAAAAGCCTGAAGTGTTACTGGGGCCCTTCCTTCTTTCAGGCTTGAACTTCCAGGATTTGTCATCCTCTTAGTACAGTATTAATGCTAGAATCTATCCGTGGTGTTATATCTGGTTAGCAAATACTGTAGAGGTCAATTTTAGGCAACAGTGGAAACCAGAGTAAGGTAAAAGGGCCCACAGGATTCACCACAAAGGCTCATTAAGTGACCCACTTCAAAATAACCATAGGCTTAACTGACCAATACATCCAGACACATTCCTGAGACTACCAAAAAAGGAAAATTCCATATGTTCTCATACTCCCTCACTCCACCTGACAACTGTGGTCCCACTGCCTCATCACAGGCACTCTCTTTGCTGTCTTGCCCATTCCTTCCTTGGAGTGTATTCAGTAAACTTCTATCTTCTTTGTTCTGCCTTGGGTGAATTCCTTCACTGCCCATTCCACTGGCTTCCACCCAATTGGATTCCCCCACATTTAAGGCCTCCATCCAATTAGGAGAGACACTACAAATATGTTTTGGTAACCTTCTCAGAGATTTGACTATTTATGTGCAACATATAATTTGCCACATGAATCAAAGAGAAATCTACTGCAGAACATCGGGTTCACTTCTCAGGGGCCATTTTTTCTCTGAAATTCTTGTCTCTGGAATCTTTGCTGCATTTAAAGACTCAAACTCCATTTTTCCCCCCAAAGTTTAGTGAAACTGTGGAAAATAATACGTAGATTTATTTTTGTTAGGTCTCTATGCCCCTGGGTGTGAATTAGCAAATACTCTGAGGATAAAATGCTGAAGAGAAGTTTGGTTTGGATAAATGCACTTCCCTTACCACAAAGGTCTTGGCCTCTTAAGTCCTTATTGCATTTGAAGGCTATTTGACATTTTCAAACCTTTGTGTTATATTTTTTCCAACTTTATAGATGTTCTTTGTGGGGAGATCGGTCCGAAACCAGTGATGGAATTCTATATGCAGAGTGCTGCATATGGAGTATTAGCTAGAGGGGAATAGACTCAATACATTCTGGTATACTGAACAAATAAAAAAAAAAGTATTTTTACTGCTAAAACCAAAAAATACAAAGGTTCTGTGCTGTATTTCCATGTTTTATTGCCACAAAATATATACTTTAGCTTTATTGTCTTATATTTTTGTTATTTTTTATCTAATTTCCCTGCATAACTAATTAAAAAAAGAAATAAGAGAATATATCCACACAGTCCCAGATTCGAAGGAGCTTACAATCAATTCAATACCTGATTTAAACTCCTTTAAAATGTTCTTTTAAAAGATAACTATATGATAATTATTTATGAGTAGTATATTTATACCCTTTCAAAGAAAACTGGCAAGGAGATGACAGTCTATTCTTTAAAGAGTCTTAAAGGATTCTTCCATACCTGCTTATTAATTGTGTCTATGGAAAATTAATTCTATGTTTAAATGTACTTTTGGATTATCTATAATAGTGTGTGTGTGTGTGTGTAATTGCTTTATATTGGATGGGATTAGACATGTCAGGTTTACATTTCTATGAATTTCTACAATTTACTATAACTAAAATATGTCAAGAAAATGTACCACAGGAACAGAAGAATTGTAGAAACTAATGGTGAGTATATAGATTTAGAAATACATATTGCCATATTATTCTTGCTCCTGAACTCACAAAATATTTTGGATGCAGTTTATGGGAGAAAATTACTTCTTACATCTGATATTAGATGCCATAGTTATGGAAATTTTCTCCCTGGATAGCTCCTTTCTCATTCACCACCAAATTACCATTATCATAACAGCTGTGTCAGCTAGCCAGCATTATTCTTGAAGCAAATGGGAGTTATGCAATCTTTCACTCACTGTCATGCAAGATAAACTACAATCTCATAATAATGCTGGAGTTCTACATAAAAACCAATTACATAGCAGTGGCCTATCTACTGAAGTATTGAAACTTAACAAGAAGTAGTCAAGCTTTACTTTTCCAGGTTGGAATGAATATGAACTAAGAACATGATGCAAATTTAAAAGTAAATTTAAATCACATGGAAAGGCAAAGCATGCTATGCTAGAGGAATATTTTAGAAAAAATTGAAAATAATTATATAAAATGGTGAGCTAATTAAAATTAGGAGTATGGTACAATACAAAACATGTCATCTGTGGTTATCAACATTATTTAAAATTGCTGATTACAAATTAATCAGATACAAAACACAAGTATAGTAGCTTACAAAATAAGTCTGTTTATCAGTTCATTTAGTATTCAGAGATAAAAAGAGTAATATAAACTTCTAACCCTAAATATGCTTTATATCAAATTTAAAATCCTAATAAGATGCTAACACATTATCGTGATTTGTGAAAATAAGTAATTTCATATGTTTCATACGTTGGTTCAATGAGTGGAAATATTTTAGAAACTTGAAAGATCTCCTCAATACTAGAAAATTCAGCTTGTGGCTTTTTACATATGTTGCAAACAGGATTTCTTCTAATTTCATTTTTTGTCTTTTTAAATATTTATTGATAATGATTTTTACTATTTTGCTTTTAAAGGAACAAATACGGAGTTTTTCCTCTTTAAGTATGGCAACATAAATAAATACCCTGCTCATCAAACCTGCTCAATTTTTTTTAAGCGTAGAGATGAGCTTACAGTTAAATACAAATTAACTAGATGGCAAAAACAGAGAAAATAGGTATCTGAATAGAGAAAAATGCCTTGCAGACATCCATACACCTGGTGATTTGGGCTTGGTTTTCAATACGGTATTCAGCAACAAAGCTCAGGACTTGTTCTAGTGGAAGTTCCAAAGAATACCTTCAAATAATGTGGAACTGCAAAGAACTATAGTTCTTACAAGTAAACTAGAAATAAATCCATGCTTCTAAGAGATAGCAAAGAAAATTAACCATCTAAAAGCTTGATACAGTGCTTAAATAGAAAAACACCTTCAGGGGGCGCCTGGGTGGCTCAGTGGTTAAGCCTCTGCTTTCGGCTCAGGTCATGATCCCAGGGTCCTAGGATCCAGCCCCGCATCAGGCTCTCTGCTCCTCAGAGATCCTGCTTCCTTCTCTCTCTCCCTGCCTGCCTCTCTTGCCTACTTGTAATCTCTATCTGTCAAATAAATAATAAAATCTTTAAAAAAAAAAAAAAAAGAAAAGAAAAACACCTTCAGGGCACCTGGGTGGCTCAGTGGGTTAAGCCTCTGCCTTCAGCTCAGGTCATGATCTCAGGGTCCTGGGTTCAAGTCCCGCATCTGCCTACTTGTGATCTCTCTCTGTCAAATAAATAAATAAAATCTTAAAAAAAAAGAAAAAAAGAAAAATACCTCCACAGAATATAAAATTTATAAAAATGGCATCTACCTAAGAGATCTACTTATTCTATAAATTTTTGTAGATAAAATTAAGTATATATATATGTATATATATATAGTTAAAGATATACTTCAAAAAACTTTTATGCAGTATTTTCCCTAATTTTTTACTTTATGGCTATTATCTTCACTTGTTTTCTTAGAAACACTTTCCCCACTCCAGAGGAAGATTAATATTTACATTTTGAAGTATAATTCTGGTTTCTTTTTATATTTAATCATTTAATCCACTGGAATACTAATTGAAGTTTGGGATGAGGAAGGAGTTGAGCAATTATTTCCACAATTATTTTTTCTAGATTATTATGCTTTCATAGGCTATTATTAAAATTAATGTGTGGGTAAGTTTAAGGAGTATTGCCATGCAAATATTTAGAGTTCTCTCTCATGGGTTCTTTCTATTTTTGTAAATTTTATCCATAGGTATTTGTTTGCACTTATGGCTAATATCATATTTCTTTTTTACCTAGATTTTAGAGGTTTATAGCAAAACATTTGCTTGTCTGTTTATTGTAACCTGATATGATACAGTATAATACTTTTATTTCTTTTTTTTTTTTTAAAGCAAACTCCATATATGTTAGGGAGAGTCACATTTTTATCACAAAGGGTGCATATGTTTTCCCCTATTGATAGTTTTTTTTTAAGATTTTATTTATTTATTTGATGGAGATCGCAAGCAGGCAGAGAAGCAGGCAGAGAGAGAGGAGGAAGCAGGCTCCCTGCTGAGCAGAGAGCCCAATGTGGGGCTCGATTTCAGGACCCCGGGATCATGATCTGAGCCGAAGGCAGAGGCCTTAACCCACTGAGCCACCCAGGCGCCCCAATACTTTTATTTCTTGCTTTATTTGTCTGGTTTTTTTGGAAGGTAAAATAAATATATCTCTCCTCCTTTTTTTTGTAAAGATAAGCTTTATATTTGTTATTAAAGATAATCTTTTACTATTGTTTTATTGACATTTAAGGCTGTATTTAGCAACATGAAATAAAAGGTTGTGTTTTGGGTTTTGTTTTGTTTTTTTTTTTTCTGTTTTGTTTCATCTTTCTATCTTTATTTCTCCTTTCCCTGATAATAATGTCATTGATGTAGTTTTGGAATACAGGTGAGGTTTGGTAGGGAGAGTTCTGGAGTGACGACCAAGAAAGAATTCTTGAGATGTCTTTGGGGCAAATTGGTGGTTTTGGTGGTTTTATTAAAGCATGGGACAGGACCCCTGGATAGAAAGAGTTGTTGCCCTGGGGTTGTGAGGGGTGGCTGATTATATACTTGGGAGTTGGGGGAGGTAAGGAAAAGGGAGTTTTCAAAAGGATTTTCATGTGTTAAAAAAGACTCACAGGATACCAAAGCCTTGCCAAAGTCAAGTGAAAGTTGTTTTTCCCTTTAGCAAGTCATTAACATTAGAACCATTGGGAGCTTTGTAGGAGGCTGCTGTTAAGGCTGGAGACAGGAGCCAAACCAGGCCCTGACTTGTGCCTCCTTGAAATCCAAAAGGTCAATAAGACCTAATAGATGGAAAAGTTGAGTAGCACTGAGAAAGGGTCTGAGCTATGTGCCTCCCGCTCGCCTACGTAAACTTCTCACAAAGGTTAGTTGGGAACAAAACAATATGGGCTTTAGCCATAAATCCGTGACAAGGTCTTGTTGTTCCTGAACGAGTCATGCATGTAAATGCGTAAGAAATTTATCATGGGAACTTGCGGTAATTGTGTCAGTCTTGTTATTAATGATTGTTTCTCTATCCTTAGTCTAGCTACAACCATATATATTAGCACACATAGCTGAATAAAGCAACACTGCATGGACAACCTCTTCTGTGTCCCTCCTGCCCCCATCTCTTTGCGTCTTTTTTTTTCTAATCATCCTTTTACCCTCCCGACCCTGGTCGTGTTGTCGTGTGGGCCGCGACAGAGCTTCATGGAATAATGTCAGGAATATCCCACCCAGGAGTGTGTGTGTTGTTCAGGGAGGTTGCAGGGTGTCAGCTTCTACTTTGTCCTTAGCTAGTCTTCTACTCCCTCATCATCATGACATTGTTTTTTCTTTTTGGTTGATATATAATTGGTTATCATTTCCTTTATTTTGTGTGCATAGTTGTTTATTCATTTGTTTTACTTTGAGAATATTATAGACAAAGTATAGTTGATTTGTTTTTTAACTCAATCTATGAATCTTGTATCTGGTCAGCTTGTTTCATTACCTTTCTTCTATTAATGTTTCATTGTTGTTTCCCTTGGTTTCCGTATATTACAATAAGCAGAATCATGTATAATTTATTTTTAAAAATACATTTATTATAGTCTAGATTATAATATCAAGGAGAAGATGATGTACAGATACCTTAAGGAAAATTTGAGCTACATTCATTGACTGTTATTTGAATATTTGTAAATTCCTTAGAGATGGACTATTTTTACATTTTAACTTAGATTATAGCTAACTCATTAACTGCAAAATATTTAATACCTCTTTTAATTACATTTACATATAAAATATATTTTATAATTTTCTGGTTGGCAACTAAGGGACATGAGTATTTTTCATGGCAGTAATACTCATTCCATGGCTGAATGTGAGTATCATTTGTCAAGGAGGAAGAACTTCTTCTGACCTATGGTCTTTCTAGCTGGACTTAGAATCATATTTGACATAAGATAGATTAATAAGAGAAAAATCAGATTTAATAGCCAAAGTACTGGGATCCACACAGACATGAAATTCCAAAGACAGGGAGGCAAGATGAAGCCTATATGAACTAAAGAGAAGAACAGGGGGCCGAGGATACAGAGGGGAGAAAACTCATGAGCAAGAATGTGATGAAGGTTATTTTGGGAAAAGCAAATTTGCTCTATTAGATAGATAAGTTCATTGGTAAAGAGGAGCCTCTATAAATAAGCTTTCTTCCTGTTGCAGGCTCTCCTTTCCAATGTAAGTGTAGGCAGTTATGGGGGAGGCAGAGAGCTTTTATTTCATCTACAGGGTTTTTATTGCTTTTTTTTTTTTTTT
>PISX010026039.1:0-25113 GCA_004024625.1 Mellivora capensis | reverse complement strand
CCTCTCTCAGGGGAGGGGGTGGAGCGCGTCTCAGGCTCTGCTAGCGCGGCGCGGCACACACGTGGGGACTGCAAAAGTCTGTTTCTGCTCCGGGAGGGTCCCAGCCCCTGCCACACGCCAAGCGCCCTTAGGAGGTCTCCTCGCAGCTCAGCGACCAGGACCTGGTTTCTCCGCTGCACTCTCTCTGGCTCAGCGCCAGCGGTGTCTGCCCTCCGTGGGGGACTTAAGCCCCTGTCCCTAACAGTTCCAATTCCCACAATTTTACGCTGCGATCTTTTCTCTTTTTGAGTGATTTTTATCAGTCTTCAAGTTAATGCTGGTCCCCAGTGGTAGGGCACTCTCGTATTGGGGTATCACTTCCCAATGCGTCTCCTCTGGTGGCTCCCTCCCCTTTTTGTTTATCTTCTGATACCAGTCTGGCGTTCCCACTCCGCTTTACCTGCCCACTGGCGTCTTCTGCCCCCGTAGAGATCCTGACGAGTAGAATTCTGATCTCAGGCTGATTTCATGAGTGATCGGAGTTCCTTGGTAGGTAATCAGCTCCCTTTAGGGGACAGGTTGAACCAGCGCCTCCTCCTAGTTCCCCGCCATCTTGCATCCCCCGGCTTATTCGTTTTCTTAATGGTATCTCTAAAAACATTTTTTATTGAGACATAATTGGCATGTATTACATTACTTTCTGGTTTATGGTATAATGATTGGTTATTTATACATCATGAAATGATCATTGCAATAAGTCTAGTTACCATCTGTCACCGTACAGAAATTTTTGGCAACTTTCAAGTATGCTCTACAAATATTTGACTGTAGTCTTCATGCTGTACATTACATCCCTGTGACTTACGTATTATGCAACTGTAAGTTTGTACCTCTTGATGTGCTTCACCCATTTTATTCACTTCTCGCCTCTAGCAATCACCATTGTGTTCTCTGTATTTATGAGTTTTATTTTTTCATTTGTTTTGTTTTTCAGATTCCATATATAAATGAAATCATAGGGTTTTGTCTTTCTGTGTCTGGCTTAGCTCATTTAGCATAATGTCCTTTACGTCCATCCATGTTTTTGCAAATGAAGGATTTCCTTCTTTTTGGTGGCCAATAATATTCCTCTGTGTGTGTGTGTGTGTGTGTGTGTGTGTGTTACATATTTTTTGATATGATTTTTTATATGTGTATGCCCATATGTATATGTATATGCCCATTCATCATTGCTGGGCACTTAGGTTGTTTCCACGCCTTGGCTGTTGTAAACAATGTCTCAGTGAACATGGCGAGGCAAAGGTTTTTTTTTTTTTTGACCGAGTGATTATATTTCCTTTGGACAGACACCCAGAAGTGGAGTTGCTGGATCATATAGTAGTTTTATAAAAACAGTTTTGAGGAACATCTATACTGTTTTCCATAGTGGGAAGTGTAAGTTAAGTTAGTGCAGCTACTTACCACCAGCAGTGCCCTTGGGTTCCCTTTTCTCCACATCCTCACCAATGCTTGTTATTTCTCGTTTTTGTTGTTGTTGTCATTGTCGTTTTGTTTGTTTTTCATAACAGCCATTCTGACAGGTCGGAGGAGACATCTCTGGGTGGTTTTGGTGTGCATTCTCTGATGAAGAGTGATGTCACGCATCTTTTCATGTGTCTGTTGGTCATCTAGATGCCTTCTTTGCGAAAAGATCTATTTAGATTCTCTGTCCCTTTTTTAATTGGATTTTCTTCTGATACTGAGTTTTATCAGTTCTTTATATATTTGGCATAGCAACCTCTATTGGCCATATTATTTGCAAATATTTCCTCCCATTCGGTAGGTTATCTCTTCACTTTATTGATGGTTTCCTTTGTGGTGTCTAAGCCTTTTAGGTTGCTGCAGTTCCATTTATTTACTTTTGCGTTTGTTGACATTGCTCTTGGAGTCAGATCCAAAAATGTGTTGCCAAGACCTATTGCAAGGAGCTTATGGTTTTTTCTAGGAGTTTTATGGTTTCCAGTGGTGAGTGTTAGCTCAAGTGAAGGAACCCATGCCACTTCTGACCTAGTTATAGGAAGGCTGGGGAGGGCAGATGAGTAAGCCTGGGACTCACAGATGCAGGAAGGGCCACAGATTTGGAAGTGATTCCCTAGCATATATTATCTGCTAGTTTATAGATCTTTCTCTACTGGCAGTAATAAGAAAACAAAACTGCGTGAGAATTTTTTAAAATATTTTTATTTATTTATTTGACAGAGATCACAAGTAGGCAGAGAGGCAGGCAAAGAGAGAAGGAGGGGAAGCAGGCTCCCTGCTGAGCAGAGAGCCCAATGTGGGGCTCCATCCCAGGACCCTGGGATCATGACCTGAGCCGATGGCAGAAGCTTTAACCCACTGAGCCACCCAGGCGCCCCTGCGTGAGAATTTAAATCTATATTATAAATTCTCAGTATTTAAGCAAATAGGAGATTATGTTTCCCCCTTTGTATATGTTTTAATCTGCTATAAGATCCGTCTTATAATAGACACATAATGTTTGAATCATGTCTCTGCCACTTAGTGGTATGACCTTGGATGATGTACTGTTCATCTCTCTGTGTGTCCTTGTCTCACCTGTGAGTTCAGAAAACTATAATACCTAATTAATAGTAGGATTTTAAGATATTTTAAAGTAGTTCTTTTAAGGTACTATATAAAAAGTGCTTGACCCAGTGGTTGGCATACAGTACTCAAAAATATTGCCTATCTTATATATACACATTTTCACACGTACATTCAATGTGCAGATTGTTTAAATGCAGGGTGAGCTTAACCTTTTTCTCTGATAGATATAAGCACTTACAGAGTGTGCAGAGAGAGCTCTGACCTTTCAAGATCCTGCAAATGTTAAAGTTGTTCTGAAGTGGGAGAATATTTGGTAATAAAATAACAACAGTCCTTGCTTCCACAGAGATTTCATGTTCATTAGCTGAGACAATTGCTGGTGAGATGTTATTGGCTGTTGTACTTTGGGGTCCATTTTCTGCAGTGTCCTGAGGACAAGCCACATGGAAGATGAGCTCGTGGTTCCCTGCCTGGCTGCCAGCGCGCATGCCCGCGGTCGGAGGTCTCTCTCTGTTTTGCACATGGCTGTGCAGTAAGACAGAGCAGAGCAGAGCCACATCTGGTCCACTCAGAATGTCATTACCGCGTCTCGCCTCTGAGGCTTGGCTTTTCACAGATCTCCTCCCTGCTTCGGTCCAGCCCTGCCGAGGGGACAGGGAGCTGTTGCCGGGAAGGGTCAGTGTCATTTGGCATTTGCTCCTGCGCTGGGGGAGAGGAGGAGAGAAGCTGCACGGTTCCTGCTAATTACTCAGCAGGGAGGGGACGCCATGGTGAGCTGCCTCTGTCCTGGGGACAGACAGGCTCCCAATGCCCTCCTGCAGGGCTGGGAAGCTCGGCTCCCAACGGGCTCCCCTGCTCAGAGCCATTCCCGTGTCACGGGAGAGGCTGCTGGAGAGCGGCACTGAGGCTCGCTTCAGGGACGACACTGTGCCGAATACCTGGGTAGGGCTTTGGCTCCCAAGACAGCCTAGCTTTGGCTTTATTTTGTCCCCTGGAATAACTCACCTAAGGTCAAAGAACATTTGTTCTTCCCCATCCTTCCATCTGCTTTGCCCCGTGACTCCCTTTGCCGAGTAGGAGTGAAGGAGCTGGTACCTTGTCCCGCGTGCTGGTCACTTTTCAGGGCACGCTAGGAGAGTGTGCGGAGTGCCTCCTCTGGAGGCTCTCCGAGCATCAGGCCTTGGAAAGCGGAACCTGCATGCCTGGGTCGTGATGGGCCCTTGCTGGTGGCCAGGTGGCTCTTAGTCAACATTTAACTCATCAGAGGAGGGGCAGGGCCTCTGTCCTCAAGCTGTTGGCAGCAAGTGCAAGGATTTTTACTTACCAATAAGCACGTGAAAGATGTTGGCTCCCTTCCTGTGCACGGGGCTTCGCATCTCTTCCCTACTGCCCTGCTCTCAAGGTCCTCAGTCCTGTAGACATCACCCTCCTTGCTCCCCCACATTTCATGTCTGGGCCGCTCTGGCATCAGCTTTCCGAGAAGCTCCAGTTGCTGTGTACTATTGTCCTGCTGTTAGCTTAATCAAACCAGGAGGACCTCGGCCTCCTTAGCAGTCTCTCATCAGTGACAGGTGAGATCCAGGTTCACCCCAGGCGGCTCTCCCCACCGCACTTTGAGGTGGGCCGCACGTTTCCAGGGTCCACACTCGTGGCTCTGTCTCTGGAGCGCGGGCATGCTGTGGCTTCAAGCCAGATGCCTGCATCCAGGATGTGGCTAGATGAGGCATTCTTTATGAAGCAGCAAGCCTGAAGAGTCTTCACTTGTCCCGCATGGGTATGTTGTAATTTACAAAATCTTACATCTTTTCAGGATCCATTGAAAATGGATATGTGAAGCTCGTTGTTATAAGGTTTAAAAATAACACAGAACACCTACCTCTTATTGGAAAAGTTGGCCTCTCTTGGAGAACTGATGTTTTCGACGGCTGTATAAAGGTAATTTGTTTTATTTTCTTAATGTAACCTGGCTTCTGTATAATAAAAAAAAAGTCTGTCGATGTATATCTATGATACTGCTTTTTAAGTCCTGGTTTTACTCTTGTAATGTCTGAAGATACGTGCACATTCTCTTCGCTTTTGACAGCCAGTTACCTGATCAACCAGGGCTTCTTGAGTGCCTCCTGTCTTTTGTGGAGTGTGGCGGAGCAGGAGTGCTGGGTAGTACGCTGTGACATTTTTGTATCCCTGCCATCCCTTGAAGCCCCTCTGTCTGTCTGTCTGTCTTGTGGAGAGAAAGTGGAGCTCTAGATCGGACCACGCAAGTAGCATTTACTCACCATCTTGACTGCTCTTACACCAAGTTATAAGTCAGGATACATACACGTCCTCGAATGCCCTTCCTTGAACAGTTACATCAGTTTGCGCCTCACCAAAAATTAGCCACAAGGATGGGAGAGTTTATTTAGTGGTTGGGAGTCGGCAGGGAAGGAGGGAAGAAAAGGGGGTGGAGGAGGGTGAGAGCACTTGAGACGGAGTTTATTTCTTCTGTCCTCTCGTGCCCATGGCTGCCCCTGCTTCTCGTTGTTCTCCATCTTCGTTGTACGGGATGAATCGGACTTGTGTATCCCTGGTGAGCCAGCGGCATCTGTCTTCAGCAACAGGCCTCTGCACGAGTGTGGACGCCTTGTTAGAACAATTACTGATGGTCACGAGAGCATGTTATCATTAAGTGTTAAAAACAGCTAATTATCATTAATATCTCTTGGGCCACTTGGCATTTGATACAATGAACTGCTTTATTCTCTTTATTTGTAAAGAAATATTTAAACTTTGGTACAGAGTATTTTTATCATATACAAAAGAATACTGTTTCATGTCTTTAAGAACACAGACCTGGCTTTTTTAACGGGTCTTATAAAAATATGTACTAAAATACAATATTAAAGTTGGAGTAGACCTTGAGATCCAAGAAAGGCAGAATGCAGATACAGAAGACTTAACATGTCTGTGTGATTATAAAACTGATGTAATTTGTTCTGTGTTTTCTGGTATTTGGAGCAGGATGAGAGCAGAGGGAGGGAGGGGGAGTAATTCTGCAGAGAAACAAAGCTCTATCCCGGCTCTCGTCGTCACACACACAGTCTCTGGTGGGACTTTATGTAGGGCAGACTAAGCTGCGGAACAGGCCATCCTAAATAGCAATTTAGCTGCAAATGCGGGGACAGATTTTTTACAACAACCAGAGGCCAAAGGTGTAGCTTCAAAATGAGCTCCAGGCCATGATTCTGTAGGTCGCTAGACTGACAGGACTGAGAAGTGCATGTTTCCAGCAAAATGGCTGTATCTGAAAATGAGGTTTCGAGTCCTTGAGGTCAGGCATGGACTGCATGTCCCCGCACACTGTCCCCACCCCCAATTCCTTCTCCCAGCTGGGCTCCAGGGGGAGGTGGGGCGGCGCTCCACGGCTGGGCCCTCTTCCGTGGGCCGGCTCCGGCTGGGTGAGGACCGTTTGTACTTTCCTGTTCCTAATTTGGGCTTCGGTATTAGGACCGAGGTGTCCTCAGAGTTCCTAAAGGAGAAGAGTTGAAGTAAGTGATGTCCTTCCTGTCCCTTGTGTCCGCCGCGCAGATCGGGAATTTCCCTCAGGCATCTGAGCAATGTAACAGGTGAAACTATAGAACGTGTTTTAAGAAATTGCTCTCAAGAGGTCAAAAACATTTTATGAGCAAGGGTAAACTATAAAAAAGTTTCTTAGATACATGTAACTATTAAACACCAGAAAACAGAGGGGCATGCTTGTGGTGAAAATCGTGGAAGCAGCCTCCTGGCCTGTCGCTCCGCACGCCATCGGGGCGCAGGTCAGTGAGGAGGTGTCCCCCAAGCCAGTGACTGCGCCCGGGACGGGTATTATTGATCGTGGTGGTGACCGAGGGAGGTGCTGCCTGTGGCGCTGTGTTGTTGCACTGGCCTGCGGTCCTGGGTGGGCTCTCGGAGGGCCTCCTGGCTTCCCGTGCCCAGAGGAGGCTTCTCCGTCAGAGGAGCAGGGGGGCGTGAGCGCCGCCAGCCCACCCTCGCTGCCCGAGGCCGCTCAGACCAAACGTATGTCGCCTGAGTGACTACAGCCCAATGTCAGCCACTCATTATTTTATCTGGGCGATTACTCAGCTGTCAGCATTTAAAAACATCACATCTTTGCTGATGAGTTTTCTTTTTTTCTTTTTTAAAGTTAAAGACTGTGACCTCAGAGGCGTAGGAGAGCCGCCTGCCGCGGCTGCTGTTGGTCCCGAGTCCACACAGACCTGCTGCCCTCTGACGGGTCGCCGTGGGGTTTACAATCGCGGTTTGGACGGCCGGGGCGGTCGGCCTGCTGCGGGCCTCGGGAGAAGTCCTTGTCGTCCGACCCAAACGCTCTCGTGCCTTCTCTCCGTTCCTAGCAGAAGTGCTGCGGGATGGCGCTTCCTTCGGGAAGGCTTTTCTCATACCCCTCCCTTGTACTTCATCCTTTCACGCCTTGGCATTTTTTGTGTTATTTTAACGTTACTTTTAGATCTGTATCGTGCTTGACATCCGTTGTGATTCAAGCTAGATACTTTAGTACAACTGTGGTTGTGCTTTGCGCAAGAATAGTGAAGCCCGCCGATGGGCGTGTCACGGGTTCAGGGTGTGATGGTGGCTGTCCCCACCCCACCCCACCCCAGTCCCCAGGAAAGATGCCCTGGCGGGTTTGCTGGCAGTGCCGGGTGGTCAAAGGAGTCTGCACCTTGGGAGGAACCCGACACCCCACGTGCACGAGGAGGTGGCCTCTGCGCTCTGTGAAGCAGGGCTTGGTGGCCGCGGGGACTGGGGAGGGGCGGAAGAGCCCGGCGGCGGCCGTCAGTCCATCTGGAGCTTCCCCAGTGTGACGCGGCTCCCCGCTCGGCGAGGAATGCCCCGGAGGAGGGAGGGGTAGCAGGAGGCAGGTGGAGAGGCAGGCTGGGGGGCTCACGAAGGGCCTCACATCCCAGGGTAAAGAATTTGGAGTTGAGCTCGTGTCCTGGGAGGCACTTGAAGGGTTTTGGGCCGCCGTGTGCCGGGTGTTCCGTGGGGTAAGAAGGGGTTGGAGAATGCGAGGCCTTTAGAACCGGGTGGGCGTCGGGAGCCACGGGGCTCACCATGGGGCAGACAGAGGAAGCCGTTTCCTGGAGGGCGCAGGGCTCGTGAGCAGCGTCCTTCTCGAAGAGTTCTTAGACCTGTTGACTGTTCCTCCATGATTTCCTCCTTCACCTTCCTCTGAAATGCTGGGGCAGCCCGGGGTGTCCCCTTCTCCTCCATGGTCCCCTCCTTGCTCATGCTTCTAGCCGCTGGATTTGGACGAGGTTCTGAGGAACAGACCCGAGAGACTGCTAAGCCCGCGGCTCAGAGGAAGAAGGGCAGTGGGTCAGCATGACCACCCGGCCCGGGATTTATCCTGGGCGCTGACATGGCCGCAGAGCCTCCTTCATCAAACGGCCATGATGGCGGCTGTTTATTCCAGAAGGGCTCAGCGACCTCAGCACAGACAGAGACACACTCTGGCTCTCCCGTTCTCAGCTCCAGCGAGAGCCCTTCTCCGTGGTCTGTGAACTGCAGTCCCTGTTCTGCCAGAAGCGGACGGGGCGGTGGGTGGGTGTGCGCTGTTCCGGGACCCGGAAGGGCATCAGGAGCAACGTCTAATGTTGGGCTCCTCCGGCCGTCTCGCTGGGCGACCCCCGCCTCATGTGCACGGGGGCTTTTGGCTCTGGGCCGCACTCTCTGCCGTCGGGGACTGGGGACGGTTCATGTGGGCTGGTTCTTCACTCAGGTCTCCTCCAGAGGAGGGAACCATTTCTCATCACTCACTTAATAGACCAGCTCTTGCGCGCGCTCTCTCTCTCTCTCTCTCTCTCTCTTTTTTTTTTTTTAACCTTTGGAATGTTTGTGTTCCTTTAGTTTCTCTCTGAGAAACACTTTTTTTGAGTTGGGACTCTTTGGCCTGATCATACTCAGGTCCACATGGTCAGCGCTGTTGGCCACATTGAACCGCGTGTCGATCTCTGAAAGCAGTGTTTATGCTGATCTGTAAGACCTTTATGTGTCTATGTAGAGACCTGTAATATCCGTGTGTCTCTAGTTAGGTTGATATTTTATACGGATATCTGAGAGTAAGCATTTAAATTCCGATTAATAAAACACTAACACAGGGCACAAGTCATGGCAAATCACGAGCCATTTCTAAAACGACACGTGTTAGAGGATTTTAGCCTTGATACTGCTTCGTAGTTTCTTGAGAAAAATAATTAATTCTTGAGGATATAATAAAATAGTATATGTAAACTGCCTGGATTAGTGGCTAGTAAATAGAACATGTTAAAAAATAGAGCTAATGTTACCTGCTCATGTGCATTTCATAGCGTTAGTCACAAGAGCCAAAAGGAGGTAGGAACCCGGTGTCCGCCTGCAGCTGAACAGAGAAACACAGTGTGGGGTACACGTGCTGCGGGCTGCTGTCCCCCCTCCCAAAGGAAGGAAGTCCTGGCACATGCTACAACATGGACGAGCTTTGAGGGCACTGTGTTACATGAAATGAGCTAGACGCAAAAGGTCCAATACTGTAGGATTCCACTCACATGAAGTACTGAGAGCGCCCAGTTCACAGAAACATTGAGTAGAGTGGTGGTTCCGGGGGCTGCAGGGAGGGAGGGCTGGGACGTTACCGTTTCATGGGTCCAGAGTGTCGGGCTTGCCAGACGGAAAGAGCTCTGGAGGCAGATGGTGCTGAGGCTGCATAGCAGTGTCACTTAATGCCAGGAAGCTGCTTAAAAATAGTTACGAAGGTGAGGATTTGTTGCATGTGTTGTAGCTCGCTAATAATAATCATTATCACCATCTCCCCCTGACTCAAGTCCCCGTGTAGCAGTGACTCTTCACGTGGCACGGTAGATTCAGCAGGTCTGTAAGGGACACGTTTCCTCTCCCCAGACTCTGCTCTTCTGCAGCGATGGGAGAGAGAGAGTGGGAGGTTAGCGTCCCTTCTACCTTGCCCTCACCTGCGGATACCAGATTTTGCTCAGTGTGGCTTATGAATACTGCCTCTGGCAGCTGAGGGCTTGGCTTACTATCTCTTTGCAGGCGTGTAACGGTCACCTGTGCTGTTCTGAGCGGCCTCCGTCCCTGTCTCATTGCTCTTTTGCTTACTGAAGATGCATTTATTGGCACTAGTGGCTGCTTGCGGTGGTGGAGGTGATGGGCAGCATCCCTGCCACCCTCATGACCCCGCTGTCCCTTAGCGCCCCTGGTTCCTAGTCTCTCCAGTGCTTCCTGATCTCCCATGGTCCTGGTGTGGCCCTGCCTTCTTCTGTAATTCTCCTCTCTTTTCTGTCCTCCTTGCCCTTTCACTTCACCCTTCGTGACAAGGCTGCATTTACACATTTGTGCATGTGTTCGTTAGACCTGGAAATCAGGTCCAGTTGGCCATTTTGTCCTAACACTCATGAGTATTTGTGTTTATTTTGTAGAGCTGTTCTATAATGGACGTAACCCTTTTGGATGAATATGGGAAACCCTTTTGGTGTTTCAGTTCCCCCATTTGCATGAGATCTTCTGGGCCCTCTGATGGGCCTGACTTCTTGGGACAGACTTACTATGTTGACTACGTGGACGCAGAAGGAAAAGTGCATGTGGAGCTGGTGTGGATTGAGGAGACGGAAGAATACTTCATCGTCAGCCTGGTCCTTTACCTGAGGACAGCAAAAATAAACCAGTGGTTTGGGACAGCGTACTAAGTATTGGCAGGAGGTGGCGAATTCCTGTTGCTGTTTGTTTGTTTTGGAGTGTTTACTGGTTGTGTTCTTGGTGTTGGAAGTTGAAATAAAGCAGTCGTCTGTTTGATGCCTTCTTCTTTCACATTAGAAATTATGATTCCTGGGTCATTTTAAAAGTAATGTTTAGAGAATTAAGTTAAATTTTTAAAACAAGAAAATAGCATGTATTCGTATAAAATAAGGGAAAAGATATTCTCTTCTGCCCTTACAATTTAAAAGACAAGGAATTCTGCTTAAGCATGTGATCATGTGATCACTGTGTGTGTGATCAGTGTGTGTGTGTGCACGTGATGACTCTGTACAGGTGTGTATGTGTGCACATGTGTCTGCATGTGTGCGTGATTACTATGCACATGCGTATGTGTGTCATATGTCTGTGTATGTGTGTGTGTGTGTGTGTGTGTACATGTTGTAGAGATAGAGGATTTTTTTATTGGCTAGAACCCAAAATGAAAAAGTGCACTTAAATATGAACTTCATGGGGTCCATTAAAATGAGCAAGTGCTGTGTTCATGGCGTTCAGCAGCCACGTTAGTAGTTAGTGAAACTAAAGTCGACAAGTGCCTATCTCCCGAGGTAAGATGTATCTGAAATCATCAGAAGAAACTGTTATTGCTTAAAAGAACAAAGTGCGATACAACTGCAGTGAACACCCCCAGCTGGATATTAGTGGAGACCCGGGAAGGCTGAGTTAGAGGGGAGCACATCCTCTGTGCAGGTGTTTTAGGACAACTGACAGGTGCTTGGCTTTCAAATATGGGGACCACGCATCTGAGCATGTGTGCTTTTGTTTTGGTTCTAAATTTGTTTTAAATTGTACAGATTATTTTTTGATTATGTTTTTATCTCCTACTTAAGGTTACCCTCGTAAGTGATTTCTGAAATGCCGTATTGCCCCAGGGTGGGGTGGGGGTCTTGCCAGTGTGTGTCCCCTCCTCTCTATTTCCCATCTCATCCTAAGCTATCAGATCAGCTCCTCCCTTGAGGGGTGTGTGTGTGTGTATGAGCTGCTTGAAGACAAGAAGAAAAGATCTGGGACAGATATCAGGTTCTTTGACGAAGAAATGGGACAGTACAAAGGACTCCTGCCCTGATGCCGTCCCTGCTGTCCTGACCTCTGGGGCCTGGGCTGAAGCCCTGGGAAGGGAGAAATCTGAAATCTGGGTCAGAGCGGAGAACAGGGGCTATATTATCTCGTGGTACCATCAGAGGGGTGCAGAGCACCTGCCCCACCTGAGTGAGCGTTGGGGGATGGAGAGGCAGTGGCTGGAGTCATGGAGAGGCCCAGACATCAGGGGAGGCAGTGGTGAAAACCACGTGTCACCTGCAGGTCAGAATTGGAAAACGACCATGGAGCAGTGGATGGTGATGCCTGGAACACATTGAGCTAAACTGTGGAGGGTGTAGATGTCCCGGAAATGTAGGAAGCAAGGCAGAGCCAGGGACAGAGTACAGTTCTCTTTGTCCCCAGGGGAATGCTATCTGGATGGAATGGGCAGCCAGGTACTTCCGTGACAGTGGAGAGACTCGGGGGCCGGGGCGTCTTGTTAGAACTCTTGTCTATACGGAATTGAGTATGTGTGTAAGGTCTGCCGACCAGACTGCTAGGCCCTTGAGTAGGACTCTGCTGCCTTGTTTACTTCTCTCTCTCCAGCATCTAACAGAATGCCAGTCTCATAATACTCACGACTGGTTGAATCCACAGAAATTATAAGGACTATACCCACAGCTATGGGAGCATGAAGGAGGCAGGCATAAATTCTGACTTGACGAGTCTGGGAGCCCTACATGTCTGAGTTACCTCTGGGCAGTGTTGGGGGAAGAGGGAGCGTGGCCAAAGAAGGACATTCATGGAGTCATGACATTTGTGTCTTACCAGAGCACCATGTGTGCCATTTACATCACTATTTACATCACCATTTACATCACTAAATGGTGCCAGAAGACCCGGTCCTGCCCTCACCTGCCCTTCTGTGGGTCTGAGATAATGCTAGGCCATTTAAAGCTGTTTCTTCTCAAATTTGCCCCTGTATTTCTCAATAATATTCTTCTGTGGCTGTTTCTGGATTTGTCAGTTTTAGACATCTATTGACTGAAGGTAGATAAAAGATAGCTTTCCTATTCCAGCCACCACCTCTCTTGCAGCATATCAAATAGGGCAATTTTATATAATTTATTATGGTTTATTAATTACAGCTCTGATACTGATCCCTGCCGAGTCACAGAGAGTAGTAGGACACTTCTTTCTTTTACAACTTTTTATTTTTCTTGGATGGATAATTGTCTCCCTTTTTTCTTGCACGGCTTTAGTGAGCCTTAAATTTTCCAAGAAGTTCAATCTTTCATATGTTGGTCAATTTTTTCAGTATTTTTTCCTAAATCAATCATATCAAATAATGTACAAATTCCATTTTTTCCCAGGCTATTTTATTTCCAGAGTTCGGCCTCTGTTTGCTTTAAACTTCTTTTTAGCTCTGCTGGACAGCTCTCATCCTGGGAGTTTCCTGTGGGAATCTTATTTTATGGAGTTTTGTCTTCCTCTTTCTTGATTTATATCTTTTTTTTTTTTTTTTTTTGGCACACAATCTAAGAAAAGTGATGTGGGAGACACATTTTGGATCCATGAATTCCTGAAAACGTCTGATGGATAGTTTAATTGGGTATACACTGTGGGATGGCAAAGGTTTTCTCTTAGAACGTGAAGACAGTTTTAATGTGCACATATCCTAGCCTTACTGTGGATGGAGATCCTGCCTTTTTGATTGTTCTTCCTCTGTATGTGACCACCTGTTCTCTTTCTCCTCTCTCTCTGGAAGCTTCCGGAATTTACTCTTCTTGCTTGGTATTTCAAAATTTTAAGATAACATGTCTTGGAGTAAATCTTTTTCATTCATTATGGGTCATTTAAAGAACTTTTGTACTTCAATTCTGGATTTAAAAAAAAGTATTTTCGGGTGCTTGGGTGGCTCAGTTGGTTAAGTGACTGCCTTCGGCTCAGGCCATAATCCCAGAGTCCCAGGATCAAGTCTCACATTGGGCTCCCTGCTTGGTGGGGAGTCTGCTTCTCCCTCTGACCTCTCCCCTGTCATGCTCTCTCTCTCTCATTCTCTCTCTCAAATAAATAAATAAGAGCTTAAGAAAAAAGTATTTTCTCTTTTCCTGTAGCTTTTATTGATCAACTGTCATCCTCTAAGTTTATTTTTAGTTTTTTAAAAACTTGATCTTCACCATTTGGCAAAACCAAAGTAGATTATTTTAAATTTTTTAAAAGATTTTATTTATTCATTTCACAGAGAGATAGAGAGCACAAGTAGGCAGAGCAGCAGGCAGAGGGAGAAAGAGAAGCAGGCTCTCTCTGCTGAGCAGAGAGCCTTACGTGGGACTCCATCTCAGGACCCTGGGATCATGACCTGAGCTGAAGGCAGCCTCTTAACTGACTGAGCCACCAGGTGCCCCCACTCAAAGTAGTTTCTTATAGGCAAGAATCATCAATGGATGCAAAAATTTGTGGGTGAAAATATGATTAGGAACAACATGTGGACATGGTCTCCAAGTGTGTTGCCAGAAGGTACTTGCTGTTACAGAGGACAGAATAGTGTGTTCACAGTGGAGGGACCTGGGAAGACAGTCCATTCTCCTGCTGCTCCCCTCTGGCCAGATGCCTTCTCCACACCTTGGCACACCGTGATTGCGTGCTCTGCCACAAGGAGACCCTTCTCATCCTGCCCATCCTCACCCACACCTCATGCCTCGGTGCCCCTCACCCCCTGCTCCTGCACATGCAGCCTCCTCACCCCACGTGGGCACAGAAACCTCATGGTGCCACCATGTTATGAGATTTCAAGAGTCTTTTGCTGCTGGGATGAAGCATAGCGAGGCTCAGAGAGATGAAAGGCAGCTCCCTGTGAAGCTGGGCTGTGTGGGGCATTGTGCCTGGGGACAGGGTGATGGCATGCTGGCACTGGAGGGGACATCTTATGAATGGAAAGCCCAGCAGGGATAGCTCATGTTTGAAAGCTCCTGGCGTTTGCAGATTTGGAGAATCCTCTGGATGGGGGTTGTCCTGGTTGTCTACTGCCTGTACCTGGGGCCGTTAGGGCAGGTGCAGAGAGGTGCCAGAGTGTGAGAGCCCCTCTGCTAAGGAGGTTGGTGGTCTGTGGACTTAGCTTCCCAGGAAGGGCACTCACCTGCCTCTAGCCTCAAAACTGGCTCGGGACAGGGTTAAGAAAAGCCCCAACCCCAGCCCAAACCAACCATTTGACAGCCACATCTCTGCATGGATGTCCTCACCACCCTCCCTCACCAGGCTGCTTCAAGTGAGGAGCCCCCCCGCCCCCACCGCCACTGCAGGTGCCTATTGGACCCAACTTCATGGCTGTTGGAATCAACAGTGGGGGTAGGGCAGATGTTTTTCAAGGGTTACGATATATTGGTGTGTGTCATAAATGCTCACACATTATGCCCAAGCTAAATAATAAAAATTTAAGGGGGCTAGCCATCTTTGTATTGCATGTAGTGATATTAAGTTGTCAACACGTAAGATAAAATTTTTACTTGTAATACTCCTTTGAGAGGAAGTCTTTTGACTGTAAAGCAGGAGGAGTTATGCTGGATGTCTAAATACAATGAGGACGGAGTCTCACGGAGTTAATCCAACAAAAGTATCAGGTGCAAACTCTTAATTATGTGGTTGGCAAAGGAAACAAGTATGAGCTATACCGAGAAAAGCATACCTACCACTAGTGTAGAATAAAAGGGACATATTTTTATTTCAGCTGTATACCAGATGCAAAATCTTGCCTATTCAAAATCAGATCAAAGATCTGACCAGCCTTCTTGAAGGTGATTTTTAAAAAATTTTTTAATTTTTTTATAAACATATAATGTATTATTAGCCCCAGGGGTACAGGTCTGTGAATTGCCAGGTTCACACACTTCACAGCACTCACCATAGCACATACCCTCCCCAATGTCCATTACCCCATCACCCTCTCTCTACCCCCCTCCCCCCAGCAACCCTCAGTTTGTTTTGTGACAGTAAGAGTCTCTTATGGTTTGTCTCCCTCCCTTCCTGCCCCCAAAGCCCCCCACATTGCATCTCCACTTTCTCATATCAGAGAGATCATATGATACTTGTCTTTCTCTGATTGACTTATTTCGTGAAGCATAATACCCTTTAGTTCCATCCACGTCGTCGCAAATGGTAAGATTTCATTTTTTTGATGGCTGTATAATATTCCATATATATATATATATATACCACATCTTCTTTATCCATTCATCTGTTGATGGACATCTAGGTTATTTCCGTAGTTTGGCTATTGTGGACATTGCTGCTATAAACATTCGGGTGCATGTGCCCCTTCGGATCACTACATTTGTATCTTTAGGGTAAATACCCAGTAGTGCAATTGCTGGGTCATAGGGTAGTTCTATTTTCAACTTTTTGAGGAACCTCCATGCTGTTTTCCAGAGTGGTTGCACCAGTTTGCATTCCCACCAACAGTGTAGGAGGGTTCCCCTTTCCCCACATCCTCGCCAGCATCTGACATTTCCTGACTTGTTAATTTTAGCCATTCTGACTGGCGTGAGGTGGTATCTCATTGTGGTTTTGATTTGTATTTCCCTGATGCCGAGTGATGTGGAACACTTTTTCATGTGTCTGTTGGCCATCTGGATGTCTTCTTTGCAGAAATATCTGTTCATGTCCTCTGCCCATTTCTTCATTGGATTATTTGTTCTTTGGGTGTTGAGTTTGCTAAGCTCTTTACAGATTTTGGATACTAGCCCTTTATCTGATATGTCGTTTGCAAATATCTTCTCTCATTCTGTCAGTTGTCTTTTGGTTTTGTTGACTGTTTCCTTGGCTGTGAAATAGCTTTTGATCTTGATGAAGTCCCAATAGTTCATTTTCGCCCTTGCTTCCCTTGCCTTTGGCAGTGTTCCTAGGAAGAAGTTGCTGCGGCTAAGGTCGAAGAGGTTGCTGCCTGTGTTCTCCTCAAGGATTTTGATGGATTCCTTTTCACATTGAGGTCCTCCATCCATTTTGAGTCTCTTTTCGTGTGTGGTGTAAGGAAATGGTCCAATTTCATTTTTCTGCATGTGGCTGTCCAGTTTTCCCAACACCATTTGTTGAAGAGACTGTCTTTTTCCCAATGGACATTCTTTCCTGCTTTGTTGAGGATTAGTTGACCATAGAGTTGAGGGTCTATTTCTGGGCTCTCTATTCTGTTCTATTGATCTATGTGTCTGTTTTTGTGCCAATACCATACTGTCTTGATGATGACAGCTTTGTAATAGAACTTGAAGTCCAGAATTGTGATGCCACCAACTTTGGCTTTCTTTTTCAATATTCCGTTGACTATTCAAGGTCTTTTCTGGTTCCATATAAATTTTAGGATTATTTGTTCCATTTCTTTGAAAAAAATTGATGGGATTTTGATAGAGGCAGCATTAAAAGTATAGACTGCTTTAGGTAGCATAGACATTTTCACAATATTTGTTCTTCCAATCCAGGAGCATGGAACATTTTCCATTTCTTTGTGTATTCTTCAATTTCTTTCATGAGTACTTTATAGTTTTCTGAGTATAGATTCTTTGCCTCTTTGGTTAGGTTTATTCCTAGGTATCTTATGGTTTTGGGTGCAATTGTAAATGGGATCGACTCCTTAATTTCTCTTTCTTCTGTCTTGTTGTTGGTGTAAAGAAATGCAACTGATTTCTGTGCATTCATTTTATATCCTGACACTTTACTGAATTCCTGTATAAGTTCTAGCACATTTCGAGTGGAATCTTTTGGGTTTTCCACATATAGGATCATATCATCTGCAAAGAGTGATAGTTTGACTTCTTCTTTGCCAATTTGGATGACTTTAATTTCTTTTTGTTGTCTGATTGCTGAGGCTAGGACTTCTAGTACTATGTTACATAGCAGTGGTGATGAACATCCCTGCTGTGTTCCTGACCTTAGCAGAGAAGCTCTCAGGTTTTCTCCATTGAGAATGATATTTGCGGTGAGTTTTTCATAGATGGCTTTGATAATATTGAGGTATGTGCCCTCTATCCCTACACTTTGAAGAGTTTTGATCAGGAAGGGATGCTGTACTTTGTCAAATACTTTTTCAGCATCTATTGAGAGTATCATATGGTTGTTGTTCTTTTATTAATGTATTGCATCACATTGATTGATTTGCAGATGTTGAACCAACCTTGCAGCCCTGGAATAAAACCCACTTGGTCATGGTGAATAATCCTTTTAGTGTACTGTTGGATCCTATTAGCTAGTATTTTGGTGAGAATTTTTGCATCTGTGTTCTTCAAGGATATTGGTCTGTAATTCTCTTTATTGTTGGGGTCCTTGTCTGGTTTTGGGATCAAGGTGATGCTGGCCTCATAAAATGAGTTTGGAAGCTTTCCTTCCATTTCTATTTTTTGGGAACAGTTTCAGGAAAAGACGAGTTAATTCTTCTTTAATATTTGGTAGAATTCACCTGGGAAGCCATCTGGCCCTGGGCTTTTGTTTGTTTGGAGATTTTTGATGACTGTTTCAATCTCCTTACTGGTTATAGGTCTGTTCAGGTTTTCTGCTATATATTTTCCTCTCAAGACTGCCTTTGCTGTGTCCCACAGATTTTGAACCGTTGTGTTTTCATTATCATTTCTTTCCATGAATTTTTTCAATTCTTCTTTAATTTCCTGGTTGACTCATTCATTCTTTAGAAGGATGCTATTTAGTCTCCATGTATTTGGGTTCTTTCCAAATTTCCTCTTGTGATTGAGTTCTAGCTTCAGAGCATTGTGGTCTGAAAATATGCAGGGAATGACCCCAATCTTTTGATACCGGTTGAGACCTGATTTATGACCCAGGATGTGATCTATTCTGGAGAATGTTCCATGTGCACTAGAGAAGAATGTGAATTCTGTTGCTTTGGGATGAAATGTTCTGAATATATCTGTGATGTCCATCTGATCCAGTGTGTCATTTAAGGCCTTTATTCCTTGTTGATCTTTTGCTTGGATGATCTGTCCATCTAAGTGAGGGGAGTGTTAAAGTCCCCTACTATTATTGTATTATTGTTGATGTGTTTCTTTGATTTTGTTATTAATTGGTTTATATAGTTGGTTCTTCCCATGTTAGGGGCATAGATATTTAAAATTATTAGATCTTCTTGTTGGATAGACCCTTTGAGTATGATACAGTGTCCTTCCTCATCTCTTATTATAGGCTTTGGCTTAAAATCTAATTGATCTAAGGATTGCCACCCCAGCTTTCTTTTGATGTGCATTAGCATGGTAAATTGTTTCCCCCCACCCGTCACTTTAAATCTGGAGGTGTCTTTGGGTTTAAAATGAGTTTCTTGTAGGCAGCATATTGATGGGCTTTGTTTTTTTATCCATTCTGATACCCTGTGTCTTTTGATTGGGGCATTTAGTCCATTAACATTCAGGGTAACTATTGAGAGATATGAATTTGGTGCCGTTGTATTGTATGGTGATTGTTACTGTATATTGTTTTTGTTCCTTTCTGGTCTACTACTTTTAGGCTCTCTCTTTGCCTAGAGGACCCCTTTCAATATTTCCTGTAGAGCTGGTTTGGTGTTTGCAAATTCTTTTAGTTTTTGTTTGTCCTGGAAGCTTTTTATCTCTCCTTCTATTTTCAGTGATAGCCTAGCTGGATATAGTATTCTTGGCTGCATGTTTTTCTTGTTTAGTGCTCTGAATGTATCATGCCAGTTCTTTCTGGCCTGCCAGGTCTCTTTGGATAAGTCTGCTGCCAATCTAATATTTTTACCATTGTATGTTACACACTCCTTGTCCCGGGCTGCTTTCAGGATTTTCTCTTTGTCACTAAGTCTTGTAAATTTTACTATTAGGTGATGGGGTGTGGACCTATTCTTGTTGGTTTTGAGGGGGGTTCTCTGCAACTCCTGGATTTTGATGCTTGTTCCCTTTGCCATATTAGGAAAATTCTCTCCAATATACCTTCTGCTCCCCTCTCTCTTTCTTCTTCTTCTGGAATCCCAATTATTCTAATGTTGTTCCATCTTATGTTCCATCTTATATTTCAAATTCTCCCCTCATGGTCCAGTAGTTGTTTGTCTCTCTTTTGCTCATCTTCTTTATTCTCTGTCATTTGGTCTTCTAGATCACCAATTCTTTCTTCTGCCTCATTTATCCTAGTGGTAAGAGCCTCCATTTTTTATTGCACCTCATTAATAGCTTTTTAAATTTCAACTTGGTTAGATTTTAGTTCTTTTATTTCTCTAGAAAAGGCTTTTATTTCTCTGGACAGGGTTTTTCTAATATCTTCCATGCCTTTTTGAAGCCCGGCTAGAACTTTGAGAATCGTCATTCTGAACTCTAGATCTGACATATTACCAGTGTCCGTATTGATTAGGTCCCTAGCCTTCAGCATTGTCTCTTGTTCTTTTTCTTGTGGTGAGTTTTTCTGCCTTGTCATTTTGTCCAGATAAGAGTATATGAAGGAGCAAATAAAATACTAAAAGGGTTGCAAAGACCCCAGGAAAATGTGCTTTAACCAAATCAGAAGAGACCCCAAATCAGGGAGGGGATGGAAGGGGATAAAAAGAAGTTCAGGAAAAAAAAATTAAAAAAAGAAAACAAAGAAAAAATATAAAAAAGAAAAAATATATATATATTAGACTGGTGGCTAGAACTGGGTCACCCACTTAATTTTGGGAGTATTTTGGTCTCTCAGAAGAAACTACCTCCCAAAATTTTAAAGAATGAAAAATATATATAAGGGTAAACATAATGAAGGGATGGAATATGACTATAAAGATGAAAAAAATTATTTTTTAATTTCTAAAAAGGAGTTGATAAGGTAATTTGGTTGGGAGAATAAAGAAAAGGAAGTGAAGAGAATTTGCTCAGGCTGGAGACTAGAACAAGCCCAGTGCTAGACTTAGGGTATATTTTGATCTATTAGAAGAAATTATACCCCAAAATTTTTAGAAGAAAAAGCCCCTATATGTATACAAAAAATAAAGTTAGATACAATAAAGGATAAAATATGACTATAATAATGAAGGTTCAAAAAAAGATTTTTTTTTTAAAGAAAGGTATTGTTAAGATAAACTAGTTAAAAAAGTTAAATGAGGAAAGGGTAAAAGTTAAAAAAATTAGTAGAAGAAAAAAAAATTTAAAAAGTTTATCAACTTTGCAAGACTAACGAATCATGAGTAGAAAGCCTTGATTTCCATGCTTTGCTTTCTCCTCCTCTGGAATTCCGCTGTTCTCCTTGTAAGTGAACTTGGTCTTGGCTGGATTTCTTGTTGATCTTCTGGGGGAGGGGACTGTTGTAGTGATTCTCAAGTGTCTTTGCCCGAGGCAGAATTGCACCGCCCTTACCAGGGGCCAGGCTAAGTAATCAGCTCCGGTTCGGGTTCGCTTTCTGGAGCTTTTGTTCCCTGAATGCTTTCCGTAGAGTTCTGGAGGACGGGAATGAAAATGGCGGCCTCCCACTCTCCGGCCCAGAGGAGCTGAAAGCTCGGGGCCCCACTCCTCAGTGCGCCTTCAGAGAAGAGCGCTCAATCACTCCCGTCTCCCTGGCCTCTGGCCGCGCTCCAAGCTCACCCAGCCTGTGACCAAGCATCACTGTCTCTGGCACACAACTCTTCTTGGAGTCTCCGAACCCTGCAGATCCCTGAGCTTTTCCAGGGGTGTCTCCCCGGATCTTGTGGGGACCCCACTCACAGAGCAGTTGTCTGTGCCACAGATTATGGTTCAAGGTGACCCCAAGTTGAGAGCTCACTCCTCGGCTCTGTCTCTGTAGCCGGCTTCCTGGCTCTAATACCTAGGAGCTCTGCGACACTCAGATACCCCCAATCCTTCTGTGACCCCACAAGACCTGGGGCCACGCTGTCCCTGCATGGGTTTCACCCCGGTTTAGCCTCTGGAGTGATATCCCTCAGTGGAGCCGACTTTTAAAAGTCCTGATTTAGTGCTCCATTGTTCCCCCGTTTGCCAGGAGCTGGCCCCTCCCCCCGCGGTCTATCTTCCCGTTGCTTTGGATTCACTTCTCTGCTGGTCCTACCTTTCAGAAAGTGGTTGATTTTCTGTTTCTAGAATTGCTGTTCTTCTTCTCTTCGATCTCCTGTTGGATTTGTAGGTGTCGCAATGGTTTGATAAGCTATCTAGCTGATCTGCTACCTGCAGTAGTCTCAGCTAGCTACTTCTCCGCCATCTTGACTCCTCCCCTTGAAGGTGATTTTTATATGTGACCTGACTCTTGTCTAGTTGTCATTGACCTCTGGTAAGTCTGACGGTAACGTGTAGAAAGAAAATGCACACATGAGAAAGTCATTCTGCAAAAGGTTTCTTAATGCCCATAGTGTGAAGAATGCACTTTTAAAGAACTGGAAGTGAAGGTGTGGGTCCTACACACCAGGGTACATTTCATATGTGGAATATCACATCAGCTTCAGCATAGGATGTCTTCATAGTCTCCTTCAGCTTAACGGAATAACCTCTGGATTTCCCTTGAGCTTCCACTGGGCAAGACATAGACCACAGAAGCCCCTGAGGCTGAAAGCCACCTGCACTGAGTGCTGATCGGTAGGTTTAAGCACAGGGAAAGAAAGGTGGACAGCGGGAGGCAGGGAAAGGATCAGCGGAAGGCGCCTCTCCCGTGTTCAAGGCTGTGAGGTCGGCCAGGCTATGGGTGAGGTTGGGGAGGAGAGGGTTGGTCTGGGCAGAGCTATAAACAGCGACGAGCCCTGCCTTCAGCAGAACAGGAGAAACAAGGGGTATCAGGCAGAAACTCAGGCTCACACACCCATCATTTCAGGTGTACATAAAATTATGTTTTGTTCCTGAAATCCACGGGGATGAGCATGTGGCCTGAGAAAAGCAGAACAGTCGGATTTACCTACGGAGTGTCAGATTTTAGAGTCTTACCAAACTGTTCAACCCCAGCCTGGACAGCTGGCCTTTTATTAACCCTCTCATTCACCTTTTGGCCTCTTGGGGGTTATACACTGAACTCTGGGATTGCCCCGAAGACAAATGTTTGTCAGGAAATGACAGATGCTGGCGAGGATGTAGAGAAAGGAGGGTTCCTACACTGTTGGTGTGAATGCAAGCTGGTGCAACTGCTCTGGAAAACAGCATGGAGGTTCCTCAGAAAGTTGAAAATAGAGCTACCTTACGACCCAGCAATTGCACTACTGGGTATTTACCCTAAAGATACAAGTGTAGTGATCTGAAGGGGCACGTGCACCCGAATGTTTATAGCAGCAATGTCCACAATAGCCAAGCTATGGAAAGAACCTAGATGTACATCAACAGCTGAATGGATAAAGAAGATATGATGTATATATACAATGGAATACTATGCAGCCATCAAAAGAAATGAAATCTTACCATTTGTGATGACGTGGATGGAACTAAAGGGTATTATGCTTAGCGAAATAAGTCAATCAGAGAAAGGCAACTATCATATGATCTCCCTGATATGAGGAAGTAGAGAGGCAACGTGGGGGGTTTGTGGAGTAGGAAAAGAATAAATGAAACAAGATTGGATCGGGAGGGAGACAAACCATAAGAGACCCTTACTATCACAAAACAAACTGAGGGTGACCGGGGCAGGGAGTAAGGAGAGGGTGGTGGGGTTATGAACATTGGGGAGGGTATGTGATATGGTGAGTGCTGTGAAGTGTATAAACCTGGCGATTCACAGACCTGTACCCCTGGGGCTAATACATTGTATGTTTAGAAAAAAAAAATAAAAAATCTTTCAACTAAAACCCCTCTGGGGTAGGTGGTGTGCTAACAACATTGTACGATGAGGAGCTGTGGTTCAGGGGGATTAAATGCCTAGAGGTGCACATCTGGTAACAGAACTAGGATTCACCTAACTGTTGCTGCATACTGATGCATATTCTGGGGTACTTACTTTGGGAAAAGCAAAATAAAGCTTCTGGGCGACAGTAAGGTGTCCTACAACTCAATAGCAAAAATAACTTGATTTTTAAAATGGGCCAAAGACTTGATAGGCATATGGCCAACAGGTATATGAAAAAGTGATCAGTATCACCAGTCACTAGGGAAATGCGAGTCAAAACTCCAGTAAGGGATCTTCTCACACCTGGAAGGACAGCTGAAATCAAAAATCAAAAGATAGCGAGTGTTGGTAAAGCTACGGAGAATCGGGAACCCTTGTGCCCTGTTGACAGGGATATAAAACGGTGCAGCCACTGGGGAAAACAGGCTGGAGGGTCCTCAAAAAAATTGAAAATAGAACTACCATACGATCCAGAGCTATCATAATCCCACTTCTGGGTGAATATGCAAAAGCTCTGAAATCAAGATCTTAAAGAGGTTTCTGCACCCCCATGTTCGTTACAATGGTGAAGATAGGGACGTAATCCATCCATAGACAAGTGAATGGATAGAGAAAATGTGTTGTGTACAAAACGTGGAAGGTTTTTAAGACTTAAAACAGAAAGAAATTCTGCTATACGTGGATGAATGCTGGAGACATCGGGTTAAGTGAAGGAAGGCGGTCCTAAGAGGACAAATACTGATGCTTCCACTTACATGAAGTATCTGAAATAGTCAAGCTTGGAAGAGAAGGGAGAGGAGCAGCCTCCAGGGACTGGGCGAGAGGGGCATGGGGGAGGTGCTCGGTGGCATAAAATTCTAGTTATATGAGATGAATAAACCCGAGAGATCTGTACAACATGGTGTCTGCACTTTACAGTACTGTATGCTTCAATGTTTGTTGGGATGGTAGGTCTCATGTTAAGGGTTCTCACCACAACTTTAAAAAAGTCAACATGGGTAGTATTTCCATGTGGCAGCATCTCTGCTGGGCACTCAATTCAGGCACCGTTCTTTTTTTTTTAAGATTTATTTTTGTTTATTTTAGAGAGACTGTGTGTGAGTAGGGGGAGGGTTGGAGGGAGAGAGACAGAGAGAATCCTTAAGCAGACTCGCCAATGAGCATGGAGCCTGATGCGGGGCGTGACCCCAGGACCCTGCGATCCTGACCTGAGCCAAAATCGAGAGTTGGCCACTTAACCCACTGAGCCACCTGGGTGCCCCAGACACCATTCTTTTGTTCTTTCAGAAACAGGACCTTCTCTTATTAGGAAACACATGCCCTCTCTTGATAGTGCTTTTTTTTTTTTTTTTTTTTAAGATTTCTTCATTTGAGAGAGAGAGCACGAGTGGGAGGAGCAGAGGGAGAGGAGAGAGAGTCTCAAGCAGACTCTCCACTGACCCCTGAGCCGAAACCAAGAGTCTGACACTTAGCTGACTGGGCCACCCGGGGTCCCCCCCCCCCATTTTAATAAACTCTTGCTGAGTATTCCTCTCCATGAGGTGCCAACACCTGTGACTAAGTAACTGTCAAGAAAAATGTGGCTCCTGGGTGACTGGTGGTGTATAGTGTGCGTTAATAGTGTGGGTTAAGCCTCTGCCTTCGGCTCAGGTCATGATCTCAGGGTCCTGGGATCGAGTCCCGCATCGGGATCTCTGCTCAGTGGGGAGCCTGCTTCCTCCTCTCTCTCTCTCTCTCTCTGCCTGCCTCTCTGCCTACTTGTGATCTCTCTCTGTCAAATAAATAAATAAATTCTTTAAAAAAAACAGATCTGGAAGAAGTAATGAGCACTTAAGAAAATGCTTAGTGGCAAAAATGTTAATTTGTAAAATTTGATAGGGACCAAAAAAAAAAAAAAAAAGAAAAAAACCAAAAACAACAAACCAGTGGGTCAGATTAGTGTTGTGAACCGTACATGGAGAGGGTTTGGCGCTATCAAGAGGAAAC
>PISX010026038.1:0-25112 GCA_004024625.1 Mellivora capensis | reverse complement strand
AGGGGTGGAGGCCAGACTGTGTGCTCATATGAAAATGAATAGGAGGCAAAGAAAATAAGAGAAAATTTTTGTCCAGTCTGTGACTCTATGATCTCAGCCACAGAGAGACTTCACACACCTAGATGAAGGTACTGATGTACAGAGATAAGGTTAGGAATATGTAGCTATGAAGACCTCCACCAGTAGAATTTTCAACATAAAATTGGCTACTAATCTTGATATCACTAAGTGACTAACAATCAGCCTAAAAATGAAAGTCTTAATGAGTGTTTATAAGCAATATTTTATTGCCTTTCATGAAACAATGACTTAAAGGTGACTTATAGTTATGCCTGAGTTATATTCTCCTGGTTTCTTCTTTTTTTTTTTTTTAAGATTTTATTTAATTGAGAGATGGGGAGAGAGAGCGAGAAAATGCAACAGCATGAGTCACGGGCAGGAGGGGCAGAGAACAAGGGAGAAGCAGACTCTCCACTGAGCAGGAAGCTTGGCCCTGCACAGTGTTTGATCCCAGATCCCAGGACCTTGAGATCATGACCTAAACAGAAGGCAGATACTTAACCGACTGAGCCACCCAGGTATCCCTCTCCCAACTTATTCTTTTTTTTTTTTTCTTTTACAACCCCACAGACGCCCAGGGGGTTCCCACCTGCCCCCCTCACACACACCCCGAGGGACGCGGGGCACACGCGCACGCACAGCCCGACCAGGCCCGCCGGGTAGCCCCCTCCCGACGGCCGCACAAAGACCGTGGCGTGGCGCAGCAACCCCGGCCCCGGGGCGTGGGGTGGGCGGCGGAGTCTGGGGGAGAAGGGAACCCTCCTCCCCACGGGCCTCATCGCTCCGACCCCGCTTATTCTTGAATGTTACTATATATTACACCATGATAGCATCTGTCTTTTAGGAAATATTTTTCTGGTCCCAGAATAGGATAAGATGGATACCAATGCTTCTAGATTTTCTGAAACTACCATAGAGATGGAGAGAAATAGCAAAGCTCCTTCGCTCATGAAACATTTTTGGGGGGTTCCTGTGTTGTATGTTTGATGAAAACACAACAGGTGAGGAAGTACTTTTACTATTTATTTTCTTGAACTGAGGTACTTTAATTGTGTCAATTAAACAAATTGAGTGGTTGTTCAACTATTGAATCCTTTCATGTTTCCTTATCTTTTCCATTGCTATAATGACTTCATGTTCTATGATATCTTAACTTTTATTTTTAGCTTTGGTCAATTTTTAAAAAATAATATTGACATAATGGTAACCAAAATAAGAAATAAATGATTTAATAATTCAAAACAAAAAATAACCACAATTGAAGGAAAGATAATCTGGAAAGTAAGATTGTGATGTGTAAGAAGCAAGTGTTCCTGTTCAGTAGAAATGGGTTTTTCTTACTTAAATTAACCTTCCAGTTTAGAGATTAAACATGTTTTAATTATCATTGATCGTTTCTAGTAGTGTCTAAAATGATTGATATATTCTTGATGTTTCTTAACTAATTCTGAACTCCAGACAATTATTTTTGTAGCTGAATTTAATACCACATATGCAATACACTGTTATATAGAATACTCCCTCACTTAATCATATTTATAGAAAATAAAATGTCTAGGGCTCCTGGATGGCTCATTCAGTTAAACATCTGCCTTGGGCTCAGGTCATGATTTCAGGGCCCTGGGATTGAGCCCTGCATTGGCCTTCCTGCTCAGCAGGAGCCTGCTTCTCCTTCCACCTGCTGCTCCCCCTGCTTGTGCTCTCTCTCTCTCTCTGTGTCAAATGGATAAATAAAATCTTTTTTAAAAAAGTGTCTATGTGAGCTTTTGCCCACAAAGAGACACTATTCCATCTCAACTGATGCTTCTCTCAAATTCATAGTTTAAAAACTTAAAAGGTCTGCCATGCATTGAAACTGTAATTTCAAAGTTACTTTAAGCAGCTCTTCCTTTTTGTTCAGATTTCTCCAAACTGTAAGTGCAAATCAGATATAAACTACAAAATGCATTTGTTATAATTTTTTCATAGGTCTATGATAGTCTAATATATGAGACCAATTCCAATTTACACTTAGGAAACAATATATTGTAAACTGATTAGTTGAGTTATTATAGTTTTTCAAATAAAAATATTGTCAAATTATTAACATCTATAACAGTAAAAATTTTCTTTAAAGCAAAAGTCACAACTTTGCAAAAACACAAGATCTGCTCCTATTTAGCCCTCAATGTATGTGTTTTTCATTGAATCTGACATTCATTCCACAAAAATTTTGAGTGTCTTTTACATAATAATGCGCAGGGTGATCACTCAAAAGGACAGAAGGATATATATGATAATACATGTTCCCAGGATACATTTTATATGGTCAGTGCAGCATGTGAATTCAACTGAATGGCCTCTGTATCCCATTCTTCACTATTGCATCATTGACTATTCTTTGAAAATAGCAAGAGATTCATAATGACAATATAATTATTTTTACTGATATTCTTGACCAAGATTACACATTAATTATCAGCTTATAGAGACTGCACTCATAGTAAGTTGGTGCCCAGAACAGCCTGAATCCACCAAGCATTTAGGACCATCTTTACACAGACTGGTTAACTAGGCTTAGAAAGGATAAGCTGCCTGCCTGTCCTGTTCTTTATGGTGGTTATTTTTGTATAAGCAAAGAAAGCTCGGGAATAAAGCAAGTCAAGCCTCAGAATATCAAAGGACTTTCATGCACTTTAAGGCATCCCTTTGAACTTCTGCAAATAGATCAGTTGCCACACAGTGGATAAACAGTGAGTACCTATGTGTGTGTCCAAGATGGATCTCATGGCAGTCTCCATTCAATATATTTCCATCTTCAATATAAGGAAGACTATACAGTCACTGCCAATTGTTTTCATTACTCAGATCATCCTATTGCATGGGTCTTAAAAACAAACCAAACAAAAAAACCACACATATGAAGAAAAATTACAATTTTAGTACAAGTGAATTTAGCCCACAACGATGTACTGAGAACTATTTATGTAGAAAATTTGCTACAACTGTGCAAAATAAAAGAACATCTAACATGTAGATTCAAATGCTAATATGCTATGCTAAATAATGCACGATAAATTGATTCTCTTCTGTGTAGCGGATAAGGTCCGGTTAAGTCTTACTTTTGATTTCAGTTACCTAAGGAAAAAGAGTTACTCTTAGAGTAGACCCTAAAATTGAGAGAAAAATCACTACATTGGATAGAGTTTTAAGAATATTATTATGTTTGGGGTGCCTGGGTGGCTCAGTCATTAGGTGTCTGCTTTCAGCTCAGGTCCTGATCCCGGGGTCCTGGGATCGAGCTCTGCATCAGGCTCCCTGCTCAGTGGGGGGGGCCTGCCTCTCCCTCTCCCCCTCCCCTTGTGTTCCCTTTCTTGCTGTGTCTCTCTCTCTGTCAAATAAATAAATAAAATCTTTAAAAAATTATTATGTATGAGGAATGATAAATGTTTAACAGTGAGCTTTCTAGGGAGAAGGGGGCCTTATTTATAGTGTTTTCCCATGCTATAGTGTAAATACTCCTACCTGGGCCAATTTCAAGCGACCACTCTGTCACCACTCTGCATGAAGTGGGGAAGGCATTAGTATAATCAGTGTTAGTAAGCCAGTAAAAACCAGTTCCATCAAATATTTGGAAGTTACAGGCAGAGACTGTTAAATATCCATGTAAGTCCCTATATTCACTAGGCTTCCTTGAAATTAGAATGAATATATATGATTGTTTCTGGCCTAAAAAAATAAGATGTAACGTGTGCCATTTCCAAGCTACAGTGGTCGTAAGCAGGTAACATCTTCCCTCTATTTCCATGCTGTGATCCACAAGGAGAACTTGTGTTCCATAAGGCAGAGCTACAAGATGAGAAAGGGCTGCCTTGCTCATGTCTGACTTTGTGTAAGTGTAAAATATATGTCAATATAAGGCATTGAGGACTGGGGATGTATCTGTTGTGTTGTGGCAGCTGAGTATCGTGTAGGAAGACTAAGGGTGGGGTATGTGATGGAGTTGCCATTTGGAGAACTCCAAAAACCTAAAAAGAAAGATACTAAGACAAGGTGTGTCTGAAGTGTTTCAAGTCCTTTGAGATTCAAGGGCAGGTAGATCAAGGCAGAGGACAAGATGAGAAAAGGCCTCAAGGCTGGTGATTATGAGGGTGCCTGTCTGGTTCTGTCAGTAAAACATGAGAATCTTGATCTCTGCGTCATGAGTTCAAGCCCCATGTTGGGTGTAGAGATTCCTGGAAAAAATATGATAGATGATTGGAAGATAGATGGATGATAGATAATTATGGGAGGATCAAGGTTTGCGTGTGGTTTAGTCAGATTATCCCAGAGTGGATCCTCCAGAAGTGGACTCTGAGATGGAGTTCGCTGTTAGGATATTTATTAGGGATCAAGAGTTATAGAGGTGGAGGCAGGAAACCTTCAACGTCAGTGTAACAAAGGCTCATTCAACCCCACAGGCACCTCTGAAACACTTATGGTCTGCAGTTGCACCATGATGGCTGGACCTTTGTATCCCCACCACAGAAGCAACACCAGAAGCACATGCACTAGGACAAAGCATCGCTGACCTAGTCAATCCAAAGGGGCTGATAGCTGGCTGGTCTCTACTGGCAGCTAGAGCGAAAAAGTCTTCCCTTCAAGTTATGACTCTCCATATGCACCACATTTGTTGAATTCACATTTGAGGAGTCTCTGTTTTCTTTTTTTGCTGCTGTTTTCTCATTTTCCACTTATCAGGTAATGGCAAGAATAACCCCAAGATAGGATATTATTCCTAGTTTGAGTCAGAGATTTAAGTACCCATCAGGGGGCTGTCTGAATGGTGTGGTGCAGTTGGTTAAGCCTTGGTATAGAGTGTGGTGTTGGGCTCTGGTCTCAGCAGAGAGTCTGCCTGGGATTCTGTCCTTCTTCCCCTCCCCGACTTGTTCTCTCTCTCTTTCTGTCTCTCTCTCTCTAATAAATAAAATCTTTAAAAAAAAAATAACCTTCAGGTAAGACAACAAGAGAAGGATGAATCAGCTTTACAAAGTCTAAACTGTGGAGTCAGCCACCTTTTCTACTTAGGAATTCTTGTCCAAATTAAGCTTTGAAATATCTATTTTTCTTGCCTTTATTTGTCTCTTAAGAAAATGAAAAAAGTGTCCTTTGATTCAGCCACTCCACTCCTAAGAATATATCCTAAGCTTTTAATTTAAAAAAATTTTTTTAGATTTTATTTATTTACTTATTAGAGAGTATGTGGGAGGGGGGAGAACTCCATGCTGATTTTGGTGGCGATGTCCTATGATGGGTTTGTGGCTATCTTCCACCCCCTCCAGTACACTATCATCATGAATTGGAGAGAATGCACAGTCTTGGCCATTGCTTCCTGGATGTGTGGGTTTATTCTGTCTCTGGTACATGCCATTCTCCTCCTAAGGTTACCCTTCTGTCAGCCCCAGGATGTAGACCATGTCTTCTCTGAAATCCTGTCTGTCCTCAAACTGGCCTGTCTTGACACCTGGATCAATGAAGCTGTTATCTTTGTTGCCTGTGTATTTGTTTTATTTGGGCCCCTTTGCCTGGTATGTCTCCTATACTAGCATCCTCTGGCCCATCCTGAAAATCCAGTCTAGGGGAGACCAAAAAGAAAGCTTCTCCACCTGTTCCTCCCACCTCTGTGGGGTTGGGCTTCTCCTTGTCACTGCCATGGTAGTTTATATGATCCCAGATTCTAGTCAAAGAAAGGAGAAAGAAAACAATCTTTCCCTTTTTCATAGTCCCTTCAATCCAATGCGGAATCCCTTCATCTACAGCTTCAGAGATGCTCGGGTGAAGAATGCCTTGTATAGAGCATTGCAGATGGGGTCTGTCTGAGGGGAAGACAGAACTTTTAACTAGGTCAAATCTTTTTCCTTTGAGGTGTTGTTTGAGAATAACTTAAAGGTCAGAAAAATTACCTGACAGTAAAGTTTGATAAGAAAATGGGAATTGCCCAAGACTCTACCTGAAAGTAGAAAACTTTCTGAAGTGCAAGGATAGTCTCTAGTTCTGAGCATTTTTGTTTAGAGATGAGGCACCTGGATTATCCATACACTTAGTGCTATAATAATTCATAGAGCCCATTTCTTCAAGAAATAAATTAGTATCTTAATTAAGACTATTTTTGTTTAATTATGGAAACAAAATGTCAACACCTTGCCCTAAGTAGTCAGTTCAATCATAAACATTCACATCACCTGGTAACAAGCAATATTTTTCAGAAAAATTGGCACCCAGAAGGAAAATCTTGGACTACAGTAGCTTAATGTGTACAATCATCTCCAAACTGTGTATTTCCACAATCCCACCAGTGAGTCATATGAAGAAAGGATGGAGATTCATTGCTGGATAACTAATAAATGCCAAGTGCTGACTAGAGTTGAGAAATTCTTAGTATGTAGCAAAAATAAGCTAAAAGTGTCTCACAGCTCATTATAGAAATATCTCCATCCCTCCTTTACTGTGCTTTCGTTTTCCCTTCCCACTTACTTTCTCCCTTGTAGTCTCCCACTTATATTTTACAACACATGTAATTAAAAACAGATTTGTTCTCTAAGTACCTCACTTCCACGTTATTTTTATATCTCTCGACAGGGTTTTCCTCAAAGCTTCTGCGTTTTTATTTTCCAGAGCAGCAAAATATTTTAGGCAATAATATTTCACCTTGTCATGATTTTCAATCATTAAAAAAAGAAAAACTAGCAATATAAATTAATAAATATATAGTGGAATAGAGTAACATTCTAGACTCGGCTTCCCAATGGATAAACCACATTAATAATCAAGGAGGGTGTTGCCTGGGTGGCTAGGTCTGCACTCGGCAGGAAGTCTACTGGAGATTTTCCCTCTCCCTCTGGCCCTCCCCCCATGCATGCACATGCTCTTTCTTTTTCTCTAAGTAAATCTTTAAAAATAATAGTAATAATAATCATTGAAGGACTGGGACTTCCAGGCAATGTCATCAAAGCATCTAAGACATACTTTTCATTACTAAATGAGTCTCTTTTCTTATGAAATTAAATAACTAAGACCCCTTTCCTTTGGTAATCTTTTAACTATATTTTTAGTTAAAATTTTAAGTGCAAGAAAAAGGTTTTATAGTTTTGCATTAAAAATAATATACTGTCTTGAAAAAAACTAACTGGTATCAGATGTATCCTCCTGCTATAAATAATTACATGATCTCGACAGCCTATAGTAAGCAATGTTTGACAGTCATTGAAACAATGGAGAAGATGCACATGAAGGAAGTACCACATTTTCCACAGCTGTCCCAGGAGGGAAGTTTCCCTGGTCTTCAAGCAGAAATATGGAATCCAAGCAGGGATCAGAGAAAGCAGTGATCAGAGTTCAAGTCTGGTAGGTCATTTAGGAACTGGGCGTCAGTGTACCACAGGAGGGAAAGCAATAAAGAGAAAATCCTAGAAACATAAATGAAAGTGTCATTTGAGTTCTTAGTTTTTCCCTTAGTTATGTGAAAATGGGCTAAGGAAATAGGTTAAGAAAGAGAGATCTAGTAGGAAAAAGCTGCCAGGAGACCAAATTTGGAACAGAGAAGCTGGAACTAACAAATGCAGGGAGAGATACTAGAGTTCAGATCCAGCCAGAATGGGGAGATACAAACTTGGGAACTCAGTTGGGTTCCCATATCTTGGGTGAGTTGCCATGTCCTAGGAGGAGATGCTATATCCCAGCAGTCAGGGAGAAAATGAAATACACTCACCATCTCACAGCCTAAAACCTGGGCATAAGGAGATCTTCAAGTAATTTAACTGCTCTCCAGAAAAAAAAAAATCTCAAAACTTTTGAGAGTCTCTCTAGCATAAAACTTATAATGTCAGCATAAAATTTTAAAAACTGCTCAACATATAAAAAAGCAGGAAAAATTAATGAGATAAATCAGTTATTAGAAATAAACTCACAGATCATCCAACTAATTGAAATTAAAAGACAAGGACATCAAAATACCTATATCAATATAAAGAAAATTTTTAAGTGAATGACAAAGAATATTTCAACAGAAAATAAGAATTCGTTAAATAATCAAGTGAGCATTCTAAATCTTCTCCTAAAAAATAGCAAAAATAACTCATTAGATATACTTTACAGAAGACAGGATACAACTGAAGCCAGGATTGGTGAACCCAAATACAATTCAATATATATTACCAAAACTAAAGTAGTAGGGAAAAAAAAAAGAATGGAAAGAACTTGAGGACAAAGTAGCATTGTGGGAAATACTCCAAGAGTCTAACAAACCTTAATTTCCTAGTCCCTGAAGGAAAAGAAAAATGGAAGAGATGAATTATCTGAAGAAATAATGACAAGAACTTATTAAGTCTGATAAGCTTATCAATATACAGATTCAAGAAGCTCAAAAGAACTCAAGCAGGATAAACCTAATAAGACATCACTGAAAACATAGTCAATGATATTATAATACATTGTATGGTGACAGATGGAAGCTACACTTGTGGTGAACATAGCATAATGTATAGAGAAGTCAAATCACTGTGTCGAATACCTGAAACTAACACTGTGTGTCAATTACACTCAAATTTTGAAGAAAAAGAAAAAGAAAATCTCATTGGAAATGTACTAGTCAAACTACTGAAAATGAAAGATAAAAAACCTTAAACTTGTTCAGGGGGGAAAAATACATTACTTTCAAAGGAACATTAAGATATTAGCTGACTTTTTGGGACGCCTGGGTGGCTCAGTTGGTTAAGCAGCTGCCTTCGGCTCAGGTCATGATCCCAGTTTCCTGGGATCAAGTCCCTCATCGGGCTCCTTGCTCAGCGGGGAGCCTGCTTCTACCTCTGCCTCTGCCTGCCACTCTGTCTGCCTATCCTCGCTCGCTCTCTCTCCCTCTCTCTGACAAATAAATAAATTGAAAAAAAAAAAAGATTTTAGCTGACTTCTTACCAAACATCATGGAAGCCAAAATAATGGAATACCATCTTAAAGTAGTGAAATTAAAAGCTGTCAACAGAATTCTATACACTGTAAACCTGTTCTTTAAAAATTATATCTCTAAATAGAAATTAGAAAAGAAGGAAACTGGGAATATCAGGAAGAAAGAAATAACAAGCAAAACTTGGAAGTAAAACTCCATTGGTTTTTCTTATCCTCTTAAGTTTTCTAAATTATATTTGATGGTTCAAGCAAAAATTTTAGCATTACCTGGTGCTATTCTAAACTTACGTAGGAGAAATGTTGAAGACCATTATACTATACATTGGAGAGAGTAAAGACAAAAAGGAGATAAGGTTTCTATACTTCATTCAAACTGGGTGAAAAAATGGCATCAGTTGAATGTGATCATGTATACATAATATCTACAGCAACCACTAAGCTATGAAAAACAACCAAAAAGCTATACAAACAGATACAACAAGAGCACTATTGGTAAATCAAAATGGAACTCTAAAAAAAAAAAAAAGGTCAAATAACCCACAGGAAGTCAGGAAAAAATTTTAAAAAGAAAAAGTAGTTGAGACATTTAAGAAATGAAATATCAGACTTAACTCTCATGGTACCAATAATTAGATTAAATATCAATGTCTAGAGTATTTTAAAAAGCACAACCCTTCTGTTTCTTGCTGTCTGCAAGAAACCCACTTCAGGTACATTAAATAATATAGACTGACATAAAAGGACAAAAAAAAAAGGTATATGCAAACATTAATGAAAGGAAAGCAAGAATGACTATATTAATACCGGAGAAAGCAAAGTGTTAGAAAGGGATATGATATGATGATAGAAGGTTTAATCGACCAAGAAGACATATCAATCCTAAATGTCTATTTGTCAAAGAGCAGAGCTTCAAAATATGTCACATAAAAACTGATAGAACTGAAAGGGAGATCTAGACCAGTCCACACATGGTTAGAGGCTTCAATACCCCTGTTTTCAACAATGGATAGAACAGCTAGACAGAAAATCAGCAAAAATATGGAAGAACTCAAGAATGCCATCAACGTAAAGAGTACTATGAACTTTTATAAAACACAGCTTCCAACAACAGCAGAACACACATTGTTTTTAAGGACTGACAGAACACAAACCAAGATAGACTTAGTCTAGGCCATAAAAAATTTCTCCACAAATTTAAAAGGAATAAGAATCATACAGAGTGGGTCCTCCAACCACATGGAATCAAACTAAAACTCAATGTAAGAAAAATAGAGAAATCTCCCAATATTTGAAAATCTTAAAATTACTTTTAAATCTATAAGTCAAAGTCATCTCAAGGGAAATTTTTAAAAAAATACATTGAAAGGCACCTGGGTGACTCAATTGATTACGGCTGTGACTCTTGATTTTGGCTCAGGTCATGATCTCAGGGTCATGAGACTGAGTCCTGCATGGGGCTTTATGCTGCAAATGGAGGCTGCTTGGGATTCCCTCTCTCTCTCTCTTCCCCTCTCCTGCTCATGTACTCCCACTCATTCTCTCTCTCCCTAAAAAATAAATAAATAAATAAATAAATAAGTTTAAAAAATACATTGAACTGAACTGAATGAAAATGTAAACATATCACTGTTGAGAGGGAAATATTTCAATAAATGCTGATGTTACAATAAATATGCATTAGAAAAGAGGAAAAGTCTCAAAACTACAATGAGATATCAGCTCCCACCAGTCGGGATGGCTAAAATAAAAAACACAAGAAACCAAATAAATAAAAAATTTTTTAAAAAGGGGGGTGCACCTGGGTGGCTCAGGCAGTTAAGCATCTGCTTTCGGCTCAGGCCATGATCCCGAGGTCCTGGGATCAAGCCCCACATCAGGCTCCCTGTTCATCAGGAAGCCTGCTTCTCCCTCTCCCTCTGCCTGCAGCTCCCCCGTTTGTGTGCTCGTGCTCGCTCTCTCTCTCTCTCTCTCTCTGTCAAATAAATAAAAAATTAAAAAAAAAACAACACAAGAAACAAGTGTGGCAAGGATGTGGAGAAAGGAGAACCCTCTTGTACTGTTAGTGGGAATGCAAACTGGTGCAGTCACTGTGGAAAACAGTAAGGAGTTTCCTTAAAATATTAAAAACAGAACTACTCTACAGTCCAGCACTCACACTACTGGGTATATATCGCCAAATTCAAAAACAATAATTCAAGGCATACAAGCACACCGATGTTTATTGCAGCATTATTTATCATAGCAAAATTAAGGAAGCAGCTCAAGTGTCCATTAATAGATTAATGGACAAAGAAGATGTGGTGTATATATATGCAATGAAGTGTTATTCATCCACAAAAAAGAATGAAATCTTCCATTTGCAATGACATGGATAGAGCTAGAGAGCACAAAATAAATCAGAAAGACATATATCATATGATTTCACTCTATGTGGAGTTTAAGAGACAAAACAATGAGTACGGGAAAGAAAGAGACAAACCAAGAAACAGAACTTTTACTCATAGTTACCAGAGGGGAGGTGGGTGGGAGTTGGGTGAAATGGGTGGTGGTGATTGAGGAATGCACTCATTGTGATGAGCACTAGGTGATGTATGAATTATTGAATCACTATATTGTACACCTGTATAGTGTAATATAATACTGTATGTTAACTATATTGGAATTAAAATGAATGAATACATGAATATGTAAATGTATAAGTACATAAAAAGTCTCAGGTGAGAAATAGATGTACCTACCTCAAGAACCTAGAAAAAGAAAAGCAAAATAAAATCAAAGCAAGCAGGAGGGGGGAGAATTAATGAATATAAGAACAGAAAACCCTGAAATTTAAAACCAAAAATGAAGGTAAATCAATAAAAAAAGAGTTGGTTTTTTGAAAGATCAATAAAACTTAGAAATCTCCAACAGTACTTGTAAAGACACGACTTAAAAATATCAGAATAAGATGGGGGATATCACTGCAGACATCAAAGATTGATAAAGGAAATTACAAATAACTCATTAAATGAACCACCTCCTCGAAAATCACAAACTACCACAACTCACCTAATATGAAGAGTTCATTCACATAATCCTATAACTACTAATAGGAAATTTAATTCCAAATTCTAAAACTACCAAAACATTCATCTCAGGAAAATCATCACATACACACACACACACACACACACACACAGAGCCTGCATACAAATGTAGAAGACTTTTTGTTAATAGCTAAAAACGAAACAATCCAGATGTTCACCAACAGGTAAATGGTTATCCTGTGCTGCACCCACACCATAGAGTATAGCTCAGCAGCAAAGAAGAGCTACCGCTGATATATGCAAAAGTCTGCATGAATCTCCAGAGGGGGAAGAAAGCCAATCCCATACGATTATATACTATATGATTCCGTTTATGGGACAGTTCTGAAATAACAAAATGATAGAAGTAGAAGCAGAGAATAGGTTTGTGGTTAAAGACAGAGTGAAGGTGGGCAGAGATGGGCGTGGCCAAAAAGACACCTAAAATAGACACCGGGAGAGATCTTTATAGTGATGAGAATATTATGCACCTGGACTGAATCAATGTCAATAAGCTGATTGTGATTTTGTATCACAGTTTTGAAAGATGTTACCAAAGGGGAAAACAGTAAAGAGTGCACAGTATTATAATAGTAATATAATAACCCTTGTATTATTTTATACCTGCATGTGAACCAACAATTATATCAAAATAAAAGTTCAACTAAAAGTGAAAATTTTTAAACTTAAGAACAAATATTAGAAACATAATTCTTACAGAAAAATTCACATGAAAACTTAAGGAAAGTATCAAAATAATTTTGGAAAAAACAAAATTGGAAACTTCCCACTTCCAATTACAAAGCTTAACATATAGTTTTGTACTAACCATATTAGTTTAAGGATAAAGCAATAGAAGAGAAAATAGAGAATACAATAATAGGTCCACATGTATTTCATCAGTATTTTTAACAAAGTTGCCAATGTAATTCAATGGATCAATAATTCATCTCTGCAGTTGGACGTCTTTACAAAATAAAAGAAACTCTGTCCTTATTTCATACCATACACAAAGATAATTTGAGTTGCATCTTAGATCTAAACATAAAAGCAGATGATTACTCTTCTAGGAGAAAAATTGGAGTATGAGATTTGGGTAGGTTGTTTTCTTAAGCAGGAAGCTAAAAGCGCTAGTCATAAAAGAAGAAATCAAGTTGCATGTCATTAAACTAATGATTTCTGTTTATCAAAAGAATCAGAAAGTGAAGAGGCAAGCCACAGTATGAGAGAAGATAGCTTCAGTACACATTATTCAGCAAAGGACTTAGATCCAAACTCTGAACAGAATGTCTACAAATCAATGACAAGAAAATCTCAATTAAAAACTGGGCAAAACTTTGAATAGGTACTCCATACAAAAGGTTATTCAAAAGATGGATAAGCATATAATAATGTATTCAGTATAATTAATCATCAATAAAATCACAAATATTATAATGGCTAATATTATAAAATTAATATTAAGTGGTGGGAAACTAAAATTATAAAACCATACTGGAAAACTGTTTGGTAATATCTACTAAAATTAGACATGTGCCTGTCCTAGGATTTGGCAATTCTATCCTTGGTACACACCCACTGAAAACATGTATAAAAATATTCATAGGGGTCCCTGGGTGGCTCAGTTGGTTGTGTCTGCCTTTAGCTCAGACCATGATTTCAGGGTCCTGGGATCGAGCCCTGCATTGAGCTCCCTCCTCAGTGGGGAGTCTGCTTCTCCCTCTCCTTCTGCCCCTTCCCCCAGCTCATGCTCTCTCTCTCTCTCTTTCAAATAAATAAAATATTTTAAAAATATGAATATTCATAGAATGTTTTAGTTACAATAGCCAAAAAGCAGAAATAACCCAGATTTCTATAATAGTAGAATAGTGAACTATTCATATTGAATATTATGCCACATAAAAAATGATACAACAGCAGGGATAAATCTCAAAGAAATTATATTGGGTCAAAGAAGCAGACATAAAAACATACATACATACTGTATAATTTATTTATATGAAACTCAAAAACAGGCACAGTCAGATTTCAAGTCAGATTTCCTTCATCAGAGCAAGGAAGTGATTTTGGGCAGGGTTAGTGGAGTGAGAGAGAAGATAAAAGAATTTTCTGTTGTGGTGAGGATATTGAAAGTGAAGGGATGGAGAAGCATCTTTCATGCCAATGGGCCTCAAAAGAAGGCTGGGGTAGCGATTCTCATATCACATAAATTAGATTTTAAACTTAAGACTGTAGTCAGAGATACAGAAGGACACTACATCATTCTTTTTTTTTAAATAGTTTTTTTTAAATTTTTTTAATTTATTTATTTGTCAGAGAGAGAGGGAGAGAGAGAGAGCGAGCACAGGCAGACAGAGTGGCAGGCAGAGGCAGAGGGAGAAGCAGGCTCCCCGCCAAGCAAGGAGCCCGATGTGGGACTCGATCCCAGGACGCTGGGATCATGACCTGAGCCGAAGGCAGCCGCTTAACCAACTGAGCCACCCAGGCGTCCCGACACTACATCATTCTTAAAGGGTCTATCCACCAAGAAGATCTAACAATTGTAAATATTTATGCCCCCAATATGGGAGCAGCCAACTTAAGACAATTGTTAATCAAGATAAAGGTCATATTGATATGAATACATTAATAGTAGGGGATCTTAATGACCATTCCCGGTAATAGACAGATCATCCAAGCAGAAAATGAATAAAGAAACAAGAGCATTGAATGACACATTGGACCAGATGGACCTCATAGATATATACAGAACATTCTACCCTAAAACAACAGAATACTCATTCTTCTCCAGTGCACATGGAACATTCTCCAGAATAGACCACATGCTGGGTCACAAATCAGGACTCAACCGACACCAAAAGATTGAGATTATTCCCTGCATATTCTCAGATCACAATGCTTTGAAACTGGAGCTCAACCACAAGGAAAAGTTCAGAAGGAATACACCTCGACCTGATGGGGCTTACACAGGTGTGTTAATATACACAAATTATTGGATCTATACACTTTATAGCTCTAGCACCTGGGCCATTTGATCAGCAGACCACATGGACTGGAAGATATCTCTAACAGATGAAGACGTCGTGTGGAGTCTATGGCAAGCCCCAATCAGTGAATCATAGCACAAGCAACAGGGGCTCTGCATCAGGGTCTTTCTTTCTATAAGAGAGGACAATACACAACTCTTCATGTACTTTTAAGTCTTAGCAGAGGCTACTCATAGTCTCAAATAACTATAAATGCAGGATTGCCTATCTTGAGCTGAGATGTTATATGACCCACCAAATCATAGGACTGATTGGCCATGGCAGCCATGCTTCACACAAAGTCAGGACCAGCAAGCACAGAAGACAAAAGTATGCAGAACTGGCCCAGATCCCCCCATCCCTGTATCTTCTATATCACTGGGGGCTCTTCCCTCTCTGTGCAGTGTATCTGCCATGCGGGTGTAGGGCCTTAAAGTTAATTGACAAGGGTAAATCTGTCATTGCCCAGAGCAGGCAATTCACCTTGTGCAGACAGAAGTTGCCAGAAGTGAGAATATGCACACATTCCTGGAAATTAGCAAATGATGATAGCAAAGGTCCATGACCTGGAAGGAGCACAGTTGGAATATTAGGTGAACTGAACACAAAGTAGGAGAATCTGCATATCCTGCATTAATGCTAAAACAAGCAAGTGACTCTGTGACATAAATGCAGAATGGCCTGGAATGTTGGACCTCTCTTCGCAAGGTCAAATGGGATGCCTAGAATGAGCTGAAAGGTACTTCCAAGGATGATGGCATGAAAAGTTACACGTATGAAGCAGAAGATGTAAAGAAAAAAATAGAAAATAGAAAATAAGGGACTGGATTTGGCTACTAGGCACACATTTCCTCTAATTGACATAATGCCTTGTTTTTCTAATACTGTGGATGAATTCAAAGGATGAAAATAACTGGTTAGCCCAGTTCCTCAAGACTGTCCAGATAAAATTCTAACCGATTATGGCCTGAAGCAGCTTCTGAGTCATTTTTATCTGTAAATAAATTAAAAGTGCATTTGTTAAAAAACCCATCATTAAATAATCAAGATGCTCCAGTAGTAATGTCAGCCAGCCTTTGTTCTTGGCCATCCCAATGATTGCAGGGAGCACACAAATGCAGTAACCATGGCAACAATGATGGAGACTTTGCATGAATCCAACAGCTGCCCCTCACCAAGACAGCACTACTCTGCTGCTCTGCTCTGCTGAATATATGTTCTGTCAGCAGCAGAGACCAATGTTGGGCGCTCAATATGATACCTTTCCCTTAAGGAGACCAATAAGTCAGTCGTTGGCATTCCAATTCCTTCCACCCTATATGGAGCAATGATTCATCGTGATTATGGATGACACGCATTACAACTATGAATTTCCCTTTCTTGTCTGCAGTACCTTGGTCAGTACCTCTATGGGAGGGCTATCAGAATATCTGATTTCTGATATGATTTCCAACATAACATCACCTTAGTTCATCACCGCCTTAGTTTCACAGCTAAGGAAGTAACAACGGGCAAATGATCAAGGGATTCATCGCTCCCAGCTCATGTTGTGTTGCTCAGAAATTGTAGACCTGACAGAAATTGGGACCTGACACACAGATTGAGGCACTGGATTGTTGATAACATCCTGCAGAATATACTGTGATAGGATATGCCTACTTTGGTAGGTAGATTGCATATATTTAACTTCATCCATAAGGGTACAGAGGTTAGGAGTTGGGTCTCTGCTTTTACAGACAGAGCTCTATCTATCCCATGAAGGCAGGATCAGAAGTTATCAAAAAGGGAACATTTTCTAAAGTAAACTTTGCTTAGCCCTTGTGCTCATCTGTTCTTCCAGACAAGTCAACAAATACCAGGGCATGCCTAACCTCAATTCCCAGCATGCCCACACATCTCTCGATCTATGCTCAAGGATGTAGGATCTGAGTTGCTATCTAAAATGATGTAATGATTAAGACCTTTGAATTCAAGTTCATTTTCCTACCACCTTCAGGGTGGTTGGAAAATTAGACTACACTAAAGGAAATAAGGCTGCTGAAATTAATGTCAAGTTTCTATTTCACTATCAAAGAATAACCAGGGGGTGCCTGGGTGGCTCAGTTGGTTGAGCGACTACCTTCAGCTCAGGTCATGATCCTGGAGTCCTGAGATCGAGTCCAACATCAGGCTTTCTGCTCGCCAGGGAGTCTGCTTCTCCTGATGACCTCTCTCCTCTCGTGCTCTCTCTCATGCTCTCTCTCTCTCAAATAAATAAATAAAATATTTAAAAAAAAAAAAAAAAGAATAACCAGGCATGGATCTTTGAATCTCCCAAGTGCCTCCTGAATGCTTAGGCCCTGGAACAACATAAAAATTCATGAAACTGTATCATGTATTTGGGTAGCTGTAATATTCATGTGGTGCCAGAATATGGCTTTATATGTGTGTATTTTTTTAGTTATGAAGGGACTACTTGTTTTTACCTTAACTTCTAAAGTTCTCACTATCTCTCTGGCTTCCTGAAAGAGAGAAATAGACATGGACTGCCCATCTTCTCCCCTCTCAGGAGGATAACAGTGGTTGGAATCTTCACCTCTCTGTAGGGAGCATGCTGGTACCAAGGAGACCTACTATCATATACCCTACACAGAGCTCTCATGGCAATTGGGAAGGTACCTTGTGGAGATGATAAACTAATACAGCCTTCTCCTAAAGGCAACTTGAAGAGCAAGTTCAACAGATGAGCAACAAGGCTTCTAGCATCATCAGTAACTTCAGCCACACTAGATAGGTTTGCCTTTTCTGCATAAAAATTTATTGGGGTCTTTCTACAAGAATCATCTCTAGACACACAGGTTTCCTAATCATCGTTGTGAGTTCTGGTCAAATATATTTTAACATCATTTTCTTTGCCTGTTAGCTTTTACCATCACAAGTTAATATCATACAAAAGTACATTGTTATAAATGCTTAAAGTTTGCTCATTGATGGTTTAAATAATAGGATATTCTGGGTAAAATATATTATTAAACTTCAATATATTAATACAGTCAATGTATCAATGGCTATTTTTGACTGGTAGCTATTTTTAGGAGGGAAGTGTGTGCAAGTTACTTTCTCATAGATATTTAATATTAAACAAAAAAAGGACTTCTTTGTTAAAAAACTAGATTTAAAGTGTCACTCACAGAGGGAAGTCAAATATCTAAATATAAAGGAAGACTATCCAGAGTTATTGGACAAATGTACAAATGCTTATCTATTTAGTATGTACAGTAGTTTGAGGCCAGAGTCCCAGCAGTGAGTAGGAGCTCAGAGTTCCTATCATGATAGCTCTACCCACAGAACAATCGTAGGTACATCACAGGAGATCATTAAATACCGAAAATTTTTTCCAACATCCAGCACATGACACTTATTCTTGGAATGGTAATAAGAGAGTTTGGGTTCAAATAGGATAATTTTCAAGCAGGCTTGTAATTTTGTAGCCATTTAAAGTAAGGATTTATTGCTCATCCTTGCTGTCTCCAAGACAAGATTATCTTGCATAAAAAATAGGAATGAAGTTTAAATGAGATGGGCAGTATCATGTTTGTCCTTACGTTTTAACTGTGGAATCATAGAGTAAGAAAGATGATTTAGTTCAATCTCTCAAGGACTTCAGAGACCCCTTTTGCAAGATCGTTCGCAGTAGATATTAATGCCTGCAGAGACAGTATCTAAAACTGGGTATTTCTAGAGTATTGATCAATGTCGACTCAAAATTTTAAAAGTTACTAATTCTGTTTTTATGTTTTGAAAAACAACAGTACGAATCTATTCAGTCAGTCATGTAAATGTTCATCTAAACATTACGGAAATCTAAATAAGAAAAGTGATATTTTAGGCTGAAAATAAATCTTTTTTTTTTAATTTCTTTTCAGTGTAACAGAATTCATTGTTTTTGCACCACACCCAGTGCTCCATGCATGCAATGCAATGCGGGCCCTCCCTAGTACCCACCACCTGGCTCCCCCAACCTCCCACCCCTTGACCAAGATGATATTTGCTAAGATATTAGTTGTGGAGGTGACAGTAGATGCAAGAGTGGAAAGTGTGTTTCAACAGGCAAGTGAGAGGTTAATGGCTGATGATGAATATGGTCAATGGTATATCTAACCTTAATATATTCTATCCTTAATGATCCCTTCCAATTCAAGATTAGACTTACTGCAATTTACGGACTTGGGCATGTGTATCAGTTAGGAGCCAGTTTTTTAAAAAAATAATTCTGACTAATATAAGCAAAGGCAGAATTTTTTTTAAGATTTTATTTATTTATTTGACAGACAGAGATCACAAGTAGACAGAGAGGCAGGCAGAGAGAGAGGGGGAAGCAGGCTCCCTGCCGAGCAGAGAGCCCAATGAGGGGCTCGATCCCAGGACCCTGGGATCATGACCTGAGCCGAAAGCAGAGGCTTAACCCACTGAGCCACCCAGGCGCCCCACAAAGGCAGAATTTTTTTGAAGAATGCTCACTGAATGAAACAAAAGCCATGTATTTGATTAACACGTAACAAAATATTTATTTTTGAACATTTAACCTCTGCCAAAAACATTAACAACAACAAAGGAAACATGTATTTGTCTGTGTGTATATCTATTTTTAAATTTATTTCGGGACTACTAGAGTCTTTAAATATTCATTAAAATATACAAAAATTTACTGAAACTGTTTCTGAACACTTTTCTGTCCTATAAAGAGGTTTCAAACAAGTTAACATAAATCTATCTTTAAAGATTTCTTTTTTTTTTTTTTAAGATTTCATTTATTTATTTGATAGAGAAAGACACAGCAGTAGAGGGAACACAAGCAGGAGGAGTGGGAGAGGGAGAAGCAGGCTTCCCACCAAGCAGGGAAACCGATGCGGGGCTCAATCCCGGACCTTGGGATCATGACCTGAGCTGAAGGCAGACACTTAACAACTGAGCCACCCAGGCGCCCCTAAAGATTTCTTTTAAATATAAATACTAACCTTTTATTCTGTCGTAGGGATATGGTAGACAATATAACATCTATCACAGAGTTCATCCTACTGGGATTTCCCCTTGGCCTGAGGATTCAGATTCTTCTCTTTGGACTATTCTCCCTGTTCTATGCCTTCACTCTGCTGGGGAATGGGCTCATCCTGGGGCTCATCTCGCTGGACTCCAGACTGCACACCCCCATGTACTTCTTCCTCTCCCACCTGGCCATCGTCGACATAGCCTATGCCTGCAACACCGTGCCCCAGATGCTGGTGAACCTCCTGAAGCCAGACAAGCCCATCTCCTTTGCTGGCTGCTTGACACAGACCTTTCTCTTCTTGACATTTGCTGTCACAGAATGTCTTCTCCTGGTGGTGATGTCTTATGATCGGTATGTGGCCATCTGCCGCCCCCTCCGGTATTCTGCCATTATGAACTGGAGAATCTGCATCACCCTGGTATTGACTTCTTGGACCATTGGTGTCCTCCTGTCTTTGATCCATCTCATGTTACTTCTACCTTTACCCTTCTGTAGATTCCAGAAAATCAATCACTTTTTCTGTGAAATCATGGCTGTTCTCAAACTTGCCTGTGCGGATACACACATCAATGAGATTGTGGTATTGGCTGGAGCAATTTCTGTGCTGGTGGGACCCTTCACCTCAATTGTAATCTCATATATGTGCATCCTCTGTGCCATCCTTAGAATCCAGTCTGGGGAAGGTCAAAGAAAAGCCTTCTCCACTTGCTCATCCCATCTCTGTGTGGTTGGACTCTTTTATGGCACAGCCATTATAATGTATGTTGGACCCAGGTATGGGAGCCCCAACGAGCAGAAGAAATATCTCCTCCTGTTTCACAGCCTTTTCAATCCCATGCTCAACCCTCTTATCTATAGTCTCAGGAACTTAGAAGTGAAGAATGCCTTGAAGAGAGTGCTGGGAATTGAGAGAGACTTGTGAAAATATTATGGCATCAGGGTTGATAGTGACCTAGGAAGATATTATCTCAAGAAATTCCAACTCCAACTTAGCATGAGAATAATCTGAGACAAAATAAGATGAAAACAGGGAAGCAAACCATAAGAGACTCTTAAATCTAGGAAACAAATTGAGGGTGGCTGGAGGGGAGGTGGGTGGAGAAATGGGGTAACTGGGTGATGGGCATTAGGGAGGGCAGTTAATGTAATGAGCACTGAGTGTTATATGCAACTAATGAATCACTAAATTCTACCTCTGAAACTAATAATACACTATATGTTAACTAAATTAAATTTAAATAAAATTTTTTTTTAAAATAGAGCCATCTTCTGGATACCACTTAGGTCCCTAATTCAATAGAGGTGGGATGTATCCTAGAGATCTATATCTTCAAATATTACCAATAGCAAATTGTGATGCAGCTAGTCCATGAACCAGGATTTGGAAGCTGCAGGTCTAGGACAATACCCTTTTTAATACCTTCTTCAAGCTATAATTTAGCCTCATGCACCCCAAAATGTTTTTCTCAAAACACTAGCTTCTCAAGGGCTTTAAATTCTATGGTCAAGTAAGTTTGAAAATTATTGCAAATGCCTTACTTTAGAGTTCACAATTCATATTAGCCTAGTGAAAACTAAACATTTCTATGGTAGAGAAGATTTTTATTCCAATTTCTAACCAATATTTTCTAAATTTATTTGATCACATAAAAAAATTTTTTTATAACACTAACAGTTTCCTGGAACAGGAAATCTTGATCTTGATTGATTCATTGTGAACACTTCCTATAGCCACCTTCTAGAGCAAAAAAAAATTTTTTTCCACAAGGTAAGCCTCTGAAGAGGATGTAGGTCTAAGCAGAGTACCCTGAATCAGCATGTGAGAATGTGTGCTCTCTTTGGGTAAAGGAAGTGAGGGTCAATGTCTCTACTCTTCACTGCTAAATCATCTGGAGATAATCCAACCCTCTGCTTCATCTTGGATCAGCATTCCTAAATACATTTCATGGGCTAATTTTATTCAGTTTCATAATCTTCTAATCTGAGTTTTAAAAATGTATATGTTTCCCTATTTACCCATTAAACTCAACCTATTTTTTTTTTTGTCTCCTTGGTTTGAAAGATAGAACCAAGTTTCTCACAGAAATCTGGAAGGATTTGCAAAAGCCACTACCTACATAGTGTATAAGCTTTAGAAATATTTCTTCAAACTGTTGTGTTTAGAAAATAGAGATATGGGAGAAGTTCTATAAGAGAATGGTCACAGGAAAGGTACACAATGAATGATGGATAAAAAAAGAAATGAATAAGGAATAGAATGCCCAAGGAGATAGTTGATCCCTTGAAGATTAAATAGGAAAAAAAATAAGGAAAGTACATGGTTATTCCTGAAATGAACAAGTCTCAAATGATAGCCTCACACCCAGGAATTTCCTGATACTCTATATAGAATGCCATATGCACTACTGCAATCACAAAAGAAAGGAAAAAGGATTCAGTGAGCACTAAGGAACTCATGGATGGTCTTCAGTAGCTCAATGGATCCTAGGAAAAGGGAAAAATGAAAGTCAAATCAACTTCTCTTTAAGAAAAACCCTAGGGGCTTAAGTCCTGGTCATTAGTTTGGTAGGTTTTGTATCAGTTAACCTGGAATAGGTCAGAATGGTCAGAATTTAATGACCTCCACAAAACTCACAAAATAATCATGGTCAACCTAGATACCAATTTCAACCTTTATAACGAAGGACGTTTCTCCCCAGAGAAAGGAGTGCCTGTACCCTTTATTCAAGATAGCTCAGTTTTCTTTTCAAAAATCTGAGAAATGAATAAAAACATGGAGCACTGGGTGTGGTGCAAAAACAATGAATACTATTACGCTCAAAAGAAATAAAAATAAATTAATTTATTTAAAAAAAACCCAAACCATAAAAACAAACAAACAAACAAAAAAGATATATGACTCAAAGAGCCTAGAGTCAGAGCAAATGGAATTGAATAATATAGAAGGGTATTTCTTTAAAACTGCAGAAAAATTCCCCCCAGTAGGTCACAATTCTCATAATTAACCTAGATGTCTGTCAATGAAGTTTCTATACCTTGGATATAAATAATAATAAACACAATAAAAAACAACTTTAACAAATTCTGCCTCTTTATCTCCCCAGTTTCCAAGATTCCCAGTGAAACGTTAATAGTAACAATTGTTATTTTCCATCAGTTGTATGTGTTACAACTTTCTGAAGATACGTTCACGTTTGACTCAGATACTTATTTCATCAATTAAAAGCCAACATTTTGGGGCGCCTGGGTGGCTCAGGGGGTTAAGCCTCTGCTTTCGGCTCAGGTCATGATCTCAGGGTCCTGGGATCGAGCTCCGCATCAGGCTCTCTGCTCCTCGGGGAGCCTGCTTCCTCCTCTCTCTCTGCCTGCCTCTCTGCTTACTTGCGATCTCTGTCAAATAAATAAATAAAATCTTTAAAAAAAAAAGGCCAACATTTTGCAAACCAATTATTAAGGAATTTACTTTGGAAAGTGTTTAAATGTTTTTACTCTACTTCTAAATGGAAATTATGTCCAAATTCTGGAGGACCTTGCTATAATCACAAGTTAGAAATGCGGCTCAAATAAGGTCAGTGTTTACGGAAAATGCTCAATGCTGACAGATAATGTAAATATTTGAAAATATGTGTATTGTATTTATGAGTTAACTATGTATTCTTTTTCTTTCTATACATTTATGTTTACTATATGTTTATGTTTTACTCTGACCACTTTTTTTTTTAAAGGTAAGCTCTACACCCAACATGGGGCTTGAACTCATGACCCCAAAATAAAGATTCCTCCTATGCTCTACAGACGGAGCTAGCCAGGTGCCCCTCCTCTGACCACATTTAGAAGTTGTCCACAAGTTAAAGCAATGCATGTAATTTTGAGATGATGCATTTCCCAAAGTTAAAGTTTGTTTGGTATCATAAACATTTATATTTAATTTTCTTATTGTCTTAGTTCAAAGTTTTTACTTTTGTATAACAGATGGTCATGCCGTAGATAAACTAGAGAACTACATCCTATTGTTTTCAAGATTTCAGTTTGCTATTTTTTATATGTCAGTTTCCAGATTTCCACATTTTCTGCAAGTCACCTGAAACATAAAAAATAAGGTCCTGGTATTTATAGATTGCCTAGTGTGCACCAGGATTTTTACTTGATTAAGAGCCATTTTTTTGGTGTCCCTGAATGTTTGTTTTTTCCCATAGTGGATGTGTTCTCCAAACTTGGTAATTGTGACCAGTTTTCTCCAAGTTTTCATGATGACCCCAGCAAGACAGTGTAATGAACTAATTGCTTTGTAAATCACATGATTGACTAATAAGAGATTTCCCGAAAAACATCTTGGTCTCCTTACATCTAGTATAAGAAAAGAGTGGAATATGAATAATATTACAAGATCATAGGTAGGAAATGTTCTCCCAATCCCAGAAAAGGCAGGAAGCTTCAAGGGGAAGCTGCCTTAGAGAAGGTTCTCTCCTCCCCTTCCCTGAGGGCCTGGACCTGGAATCTCCTCACTTCAGAGCAGAGATTAGAGAATACTTCCAAGGTTGACCTACCTGGGTGGTTTGTGCCCTAGAAAACTCTTCTTCAGGCATGTTCTAATAAGCCCCACTGGGACACCTTGGCTCTCCTTGGACTCCGTAACCTGTTCTCTCCAGCATCTTCACACCTTGACTTGTTGCTTGCAATCAGCTGATGTTTCAGGGTCCTTTCTCCCGGCTTCTGCTGCTCCCTGGGGGGCCCAGATGGCAGTGGGGAGAAGTGGAAGGACTGAGGGGATGCTTCACCATCACACTGCCTCTGCTTCCTTACAGGTTCACCTGAACCATCTGCCCATTTGGGAATTAGGACAGGGCTGGGGTTCATGAACTCCAATAATGCCAAGTACTCAGGGACTGTAATGACTGATGTTGTCTCAGAGGTGTGCTCTGTGGCTGGCTGTGTTGTCTAATCACGGATCCTGCTGGGGATGAGAGTAGAGATAGAGAACAGCTTTGTCCCTCCTTCCCAGTGGAGGTGGGC